>CM075018.1:3678860-3691614 GCA_037576675.1 Pangasius sanitwongsei | reverse complement strand
TTGTGGAACCTCTTAAAATAAAGCTGAAAGTCTACACTTCGATCACATCTTGATTGTTTTATTTCAAATCCATTGTGCTGGTGTATAAAGGCAAAATCACAAAAACTCTGTCATTGTCCAAATACTTCCGGACCTGACTGTATATTACACACATGTGACTCATTAAGGAGTTTGGGCATTTGATAATTTGTACTTTTTAGAAGCTGTTTAAAAATTATGAGCAGTATGGATTTTACACATTCATACTGTAAATCAACTAGCGTTTACTATTTTAAAAAAATTGATGTGAACGGTTTACATAATACGTCTGTTACTCCACACACTTCTATTAATCCACACACGTCTGTTACTCCATGCACTTCTATTAATCCATGCACGCCTGTTACTCCATGCACTTTTATTAATCCACACACACCTGTTACTCCACGCACTTCTATTAATCCACACACACCTGTTACTCCAAGCACTCCTATTAATCCACACACATCTGTTACTCCATGCACTTCTATTAATCCACACACGTCTGTTACTCCACACACTTCTATTAATCCACACACGTCTGTTACTCCATGCACTTCTATTAATCCACACACGTCTGTTACTCCACGCACTTCTATTAATCCATGCACGCCTGTTACTCCATGCACTTTTATTAATCCACACACACCTGTTACTCCATGCACTTCTATTAATCCACACGCGTCTGTTACTCCATGCGCTTCTATTAATCCACACACATCTGTTACTCCACGCACTTCTATTAATCCACACACGTCTGTTACTCCACACAATTCTATTAATCCACACATCCCTGTTACTCCATGCGCTTCTATTAATCCACACACATCTGTTACTCCACGCACTTCTATTAATCCACACATGTCTGTTACTCCACACAATTCTATTAATCCACACATCCCTGTTACTCCACACCTGTTTGTTACTCCACACATTCCTCAAACTTCTGCTACTTCACACACTTCTGTTATTCCACACACTTCTGTTACTCCTCACACTTCTGTTACTCCACACCTGTTTGTTACTCCACAAGCATCTGTTACTCCAAACACTTCTGTTACTCCACACCTGTTTGTTACTCCTCAAGCATCTGTTACTCCAAACAATTCTGTTACTCCACACCTAATTGTTACTCCACAAGCATCTGTTATTCCTCACACTTCTGTTACACCACACTTTTTCCTTACTCCACAAGCAACTGTTCCTCCACACTTATTTGTTACTCCACACACATCTATTACACCATATCTGTTTATTACTCTACACACATCTGTTACACCATATCTGTTTATTACTCCACACACATCTGTTACACCACACCTGTTTGTTACTCCACCAGCATCTGTTACTCCAAACACTTCTGTTACACCACATCTATTTGTTACTCCACAAGCATCTGCTACTTCAAACACTTCTGTTACTCCACACTCATATATTACTCCTCATACATCTGTTTCTCCACACAGTTTCTGTTCTCCTTTTTTTTTTCCAAAGAAAGAAAAATACAGAAGTAAATAAAATAAACAAACTGTGTCAGTGGTAACATATGTTAGACATCTTCCAGCTTGGTAGGTGTCAGGCAATAGTGGAGAACTAGCTAGTAGGTGGAAACTGGCTATAACCAATTTGGAAGGAAAAATGAGATAAAAACCAACCAAAAAAAAGATGACTCCTATGATGATTAACATCTTTTTTTTTTTTACTTTTCAGGTGCATTGCAGCTGCACAAACAATGCTAGACATGCATGCACACATACACACACACACACATACACACACACACACACACAAATTTTAGTCTAGACTTCAAAAAGAAATTGTGTGTGCACTTCTAACACTGTTTGTGCAGCTGTAACACACCTGTGTGAACCATTACCTTTCAATCATCATAATAATCAGTGGTTATGGCAATAAAATGAATATAACCACTAACAAAATGTTTTGGTGATCCTGAGGTACAGATATAATTGTAGGTTGCTGTATAATGATAAACAAACTGTGGGGTATTTTACACCTCAGCGCGTGTTCAATAATACATACACACACATTTTAAATAAACATGTTACAAACTGTAAAGGGTTTCAGTGTTCCACAGGCCTCAGGGGCTTTTGGTAATCACTTCTTAAATAAATAAGACGCTACTATAACAACACTGACACACACACACACACACACATACACGGCTCTGGGTAAGTCAGAGAGTTTAACAGGATTTTAAATGGATTAAGGACTTTGCAAACCATGATTAACTAATGGAGAAAAATAGAAACAAGTGTCTGTCCTACAAAAATGCACCTTTTTGCAGTAAAAGAATAATACATTTATGTTACACATGCTTAAAAATGGAGACAGGTTTGCCATTTATAACTTTATAAAGAAAGAGGAAGAGAAAACATGAATATGGAGCACAGAAAAAAACTGTAGTGACTCAATCATAAGCAAAAACCCTTCAAAAGGTGAATGGAAGATCACAAGATATTGACCATTATTCTGCTTTATATTTTTTCATTATATTTTCTATAGTATAAAACATCTTATGCCCTGATCCAAACACAACAAGCCTTTCAGAAACCATCTTCACTGGAAGATTGTCTGATTATGACATTTTAACTAGACGGGCAATTTTATTCACTCATTTATTAATTCATTTATCCATCTTCAGTAAGTGCTTTGTCCTGGTCAGGGTCGTGGTGGATCCCGAGCCTATCCCGGGAAAACTGGACAGGAGGCAGGAATACACCCTGGATGGAAGGCCAATCCATCACAAGGCACCATGTACACACACATTCACACGCCTTCATCCCTTGATGAATTTAGAGTAACCAATTCACCTACTGATAGAAGGAGGAAACCAGAGAACCCTGCAAAAACCCACATGGGGCCTGAGAGAACATGAAAAACTCTGGACAAACAATAAACCAAGCTCAGGATCAAACCAGGGATTCTGGAGCAATAAGCAAAGTGACACATTGTCGTAGAACATCAATTGTTTGATAAGGTGCAATGGAATTTTCCATCAATCAGTAACACCTTTAATGGTAAAAGCAGATACATAGACATCTGTATTTCCCAACAACAGAACTTTCATTTATTATATTTATTATATAATAAACAGATTGTACAAAACTAATTTTACATACAAAAGAATTATGCGATCAAACAAAGTACTTCCATATGTCTGCTGATTTAAATCCCATCAAATATGAATTGATCGAGAACAGGACGTGTAAATTAACAGAAAGTAAACATTGAGATATGATGCTTGTAACCACAAGAAGTAACTGCATAAATCATATAGATTTTTATGACAAAACACAGCTGGTTTTAAAAAATCAAACTCCGTGTGTGTCCAAACAAGTGACTCAATCTGGAAGATCGTGTTTCAATTGCCCTCCTTTTATCTTTGTACTCATGTATAAATGTCAACATATGAAATCCTAATAAAGCCAGTCCTACTTTACTGTAGACCTGATACCATTTGAAGTCCATTTATTAATCAATATATGCAATTAGACGTGTACTTCCTGTAGGAAATACTGTGCTTGCAAATAGCTGAAAGTGATGGAGGGATAAAAGAAATAAATAAGTAAAGAAAGAAAGAAATAGAGTGAGATGGATTAGAGGAGAGTCTCTCTCTTCAATGTGCTCTTTCACTGAGTGTAAGTTTAAGTGAAGCAGCTGATTGGCCAGCTGCTGTAAAGACTATTATTATGTCATCATGGACATGGAAGTTGGAATTCAAATTTCCAGTCAAAGTTTCTCACATCAATCTGAAATAGTTTAGAGCATATAGCATTTACAAAATAATGGACGTCTTGCTGAAATTAGCTCCAAAATGAAGTTTGTGTCTCTATTAAGCTTGTTGTACTGAAGTCACTGATTTGTTACATGCACACTTCACCAAATGACCATCCCTCTTACATACTATTTTTAAAACGTTTGAAAATTTTTAAAATATGATGAACGTGGAGCTGGAAGTCTATACTCTAGGATATCAAACATGAAAAAGTTGCAATGGGAAAGTTGTGAGTGAGAAATCCTACGGAGGTGGAAATAAGCTCTGCTAAATCTTTTTAGTACTCAGCCACTTTGCTAAGCCACTGTTGAGTCAGCAGGAGATATAGTGTATGGCTTTTGTGGAAATCAGACAAGCCTTTCAACACACTACCTCTCTGACTTCCTGTTCAAAAGGAAATACATTAAAACAGGAAATCAAATCGTGGCTTAAATAGTAGTAATAAAATAGTATTAAAATAAATAGTCTACATAAAAGGATCTTAGTTTATATTTCAGTTTATTATCAATTACAACCCGTAAATTGCACCACATGCTTCACTTCCGTTAAAGATTAGGAAGAAGTGCTAATGTTTTCCATAAACACAGCCATATATACAGCTACATATTACAAGCTAACGTTAGATTTCAACAACAACCATTTTAATCTAGTAAATGACATGGCAAAAAAGCATGAACTCTCAGAAGTCGGAGTATTGGAAGTTTTCTCGTCCTCTTCCTCTCGAATTCACATCACACCTAACGTGAATATAGTATAATGTTTCATGCTGAACAGGAATGACTTCACAGCTTCGCCCAACTTCTCTCGTAATTCTCTATTTGCAGTTGTATTGCATGCTACTCAGAATCTCCGCTGAGGACACTTTAGCCTGCTTCTACTCAAACAGAACATAAATGTTAGGATACGAAGTGGTAGACAATACACTTTGATTATTCTAGCATGTGAACCACCGTTTGTCAGTCAACCGCATGCTAAAAACATCATCTTAGGATACAAAGAAAAAAGGAAGGGAAAAAAAAAAAAAAAAGTTGTGACAAATAAAATCTAATAACCTTAGACTGAGGTTAAGACTCTATAACATATTCACAGTATAGTTTTGTTGACTCCCAACTGCTTGCTAGCTTCTGAGCTTAGATACAAACACAGCTTGCTGTATATGTAACATTTTTTGCTCATATTCCCTTACTAGTTTCTCCATTTAGCCAAAGAGTTTGTACAGCGCTTGTTGTGAGGAGCGAGCTGACAAACGTAACTAGCTAACTGACTAACTGATGCTAGGTAGTGCTGCCTGTTATGCTAGCTAGCATTATATTAGCTATGGTATCTAAAGGAAACCATGGGAACAACTTCTGGCAGTCCATAAACAGGAATATGACTATTGCTAGGAAAAGTAAAGAAAAGGTTTTTACCAGACAGATAGCTAATCATGCAAACATGTTCCTCAGTGCTGTCCGTCGTGTATTTGTATTTTCATGTTTCTCATTTTCATCACGTTGCCTACCTAGGCAGCTTCCTTTATACCACAGCACTGTTCAATTCTCTAGTCTGTTAGTCGGAAGGTGTTGAGTAAATTTCTATGGCAGCAGCTCTAACAATACTACTGACTTTAGTTCAAATCATGTCTATATTAATACATTTCTGTAGTAACAATAAATACAGGGACTTGTCTGGCAGATGCTCCACAAAAATGAATTCAGTTTGTGTAATTAAGTATTTGTGACATTTTCTGTGAGGAGATGTTTATTTAACATTCATGGAAGGAGTCTCCAGTTTCAGTGCTTTGTCTTAATAAATTCAAATTCATTAAATTCAATTCAAAAGCTAGACCATTTGCAGCTGCTATTACATAAGTGATAATAGGAACTAACTTTTTAGTGGACATTCCACAACATTAAATGTAGCTATAAATGGATAATACATTGTTCATTATTTTCCCATAACTGCGTGCCCTGTCATGTTTTATTCCATACTTTTCATACTGTGCTCTGACAGTAACTCAGGGATTCCATACTTCAATATTAAATATAACCGATGCATGAAAGTCATTTATCTTCTCGCTTATAGATGTGAGTGTAAATTCACTAAACTGGGCGTGATGTGCAGTTTATCGCCTCAGTGAAGATGAAGTAAATGTGACGAGCTCGTGCAGTGGCTGAGTGGAACTGAGGATTTCTGAACATGTGGCAACATTCATTCAAATGCCCATGCAAAACGGGAATTCATTCCAAGTGGCTGTGTTATATAAAAATGCACATTTATTTAACAACATTACAGCAAATAATCCTTTTATGCCTGTTACTGTAGCTCAAAATTGAGATTTTTTTTGTTTTCTCCCACACCATACTGAAAAAGGTAGCAGGGATTTAAAAATTCTGGTTTATTTAATCAAGTCAGTTATTTTCAAATGAAATGTTGGTATGTGTCTGTTTTTAATTATAAAACCAAACCAAAGCATAATCAAAAAGAGTAAATGAGCCTAATAAATACATAACAAAGGCACAACACACACTTCCAAGTACAACAGTAAGTGTTCACATTTAAAAGCAACCTTTATTCTGGAGGTTTCCTTCCCATTAATCACCACTACAGACATTTCGGAAATTTCCTACATAAAGAGATCCAAGTGCCAAACTAAACTGTCCAGATGACATGAATTACAACCTTCTGACGTTTTTTTTTTTTCTACGAGGAAAAAAAGGGAAAACCTGAAGGAACAAAACTTTTCAGAGCTTGCGACAGTACTGCAGTATTTGTGCTGTTAGTGTCTGAGGTCTGTGAAGTGATGGCATCCACAGATGGTGGTGATTTATTATAATCAGAATATTTTAATAATGGATTGCTCTCTCTCTCTCTCTCTCTCTCTCTCTCTCTCAGCTCTAACGTGTAAGCGTGTTGTGAGTAAATGTCTCCGGCTCAGTAGAGTCTCAGTGACGTGAACTCTGACTCAGCTCAGTGTCGCCAAGACAAACACGGTGAATCTCATCCTAAACACACGTCTCTGCAAAACACACACATCACTGTGGAACTGCGCAACCAGAGCCAAACACACAAACAAATTACCTACTGAATCCTGCAGCTCTTGTAGCTGGAAAGATCAGGAAATAACACTTTATATCTAATCTGCCATAAGCCTCCTTTACTGCTTAGCTACATCAAATTATTAGCGCCACTCTTAAACCAAGAAGAAAAACTCACACACCAGCCATGTCTTAGATATTCAGCTACATTTGTAGACATTTCTCTGTTGGCCTAATTGCTTTTTTAAAGCTTGTGTTCTCCTTTCTTGGTTTAGAAATGCTTGGAGACTTTGAGATTAGTATAATTAGTAATTAGTAATAATATTAGCAAGAGGTCAGACTAACGTTTAACTTTTAAACTTTTATACTTTAGCTTAACTTTAACTTGAACTTTTTTAGTTTAACTTTGGCTGAAGTAACCATCAGAAGCTTCCAGAACATAAGCCACTGAAAAAAAAAAGTGGGTGCTGGTGGGCACTTCTTTATTTGATGTTGTGTGTAGTATTTTTCTTTAACAAATATTATTTACTGCATACCAGAATTAATAAAGTAATGAACATTTGTTCAGAAATGTTTGGAGACTTTGTGAGATTAGCGTCGTATTAGCATGTGTCAGATGAACGTAACTGTTAAACTTTAGTTTAGCATAACTTTGACTGAAACCATGTGATGATGTTGACACACAAACACAGTGAGAGTTCAGATGGAAGGACGGACAATTATTACACAAAGAGCAAGTTTCTACTGTAAATAGTGTTGAATTCAAAAGCAGTAGATGCAGCATTGCTAAATGGTACAGTAGATACAGTATTATTACTAAATGACATACTGTTTAAATTTGAACTAGGAAGCTGGTTGAATGAAGTAGACTGTAACTCCCCTGAGAGTGTGTGTGAGCGTCCCAGCTGCTCTCATTAGGCCTCATTACGTCTCATTACACAGCGGCGTGCTACGCTGCGTGAGCACATATCTACAGAGAGAGACCTTTAACTCAGGTTCAATGGGAAACCCGAGAGGCCTCATGAATAATAACAACACTCATCATTGTATAGGACGAGAGGGCCACTGTCCATCTGCTTCCATACCTCAGATCAGTGTTACCGTGTATAACGTTTTCCGTTTTTTGCATCCCTCCAATTCAATTCAGTTCAGTTCTTTTCTTCAATTCTTTATTGACATGACCATATACATTTATAGTATTTCTAAAGTATTTCTTTCTTTCTTTCTTTTTTTACTTGTGATCTTTTTTTGTCTGTAGGTTGGTAAATTAGATCTATTGTATCCATAACATTTGCATTCACATTCAAAAAAAAAAAAAAAATTACTGATATGGAATCCTATCCAAAACTGACCCTGAAATCATCACATTGATATAAAAAACACTCTTTGCCAAACTTGCACTAATGACCATGTAAGGTGATGGGAAGGGGTGTAAAGAATTTTCACAGTTTTGCTCTATTCAATGCAATAGTTTTTAATAATACAAGATTTTAGACCTTTGATGAAAATAGTGGTTAAAAACTTCGTAAAAAAAAGAGTTAAAATAATAACTTTATTTTGCAGTGATAGTCATGATGTTGGACTTTTTTGGGGATGGTTTTATTGATAATTTGGCTGTTTTTGTTACACAAACCTGGCAACCCTGCAAACAAGATTCATCTCGTAGAGGCTTTGCTGATCCAAAACGCATTTTGAACATTTACAGAATGTCTCAATTTCTAACATAAACATAAAGAATCAGATAGCATTTACATTTTAGCATTTACATTGTGCAAAAGTTACAGCAATATTTATGCAGGGAAAGTTACACGTATTAGGAGTTGGATTAAGCAGTTGCTTTAGTCAATTTGCTGCCTCTGTGGTTGCCAAATTTTTCTTGAGTAGAAGCGTCCAAAACAGGGTTTATCAGTAGCCACCACCTAAATGCAAGCATTTGCTTTCAAATCTGAATAAAAATCAGGGACAGAACATGCGGACTGAAGAAGGAAATAGTATATTTCCGCATGAAGAGTCTTAGTTATAACTTTCACAATAATCACTGCAAAATTCAGTTTATTTTAACAATATGGCTTCCACTCTCCACTCTTATTCTGCAGCTTATAAAATAGCACTTGATCCAGCACGTCCAATTATTCTGCATGTTATTTTTCATACTGTGCTCTGACAGTAACTCAGGCACACAACTTTATGTATACACGAGCTACTTCATCAAGAATTACTTTGCACATGTAACTAAATTCTGAATATGCTCCTTTTCTGGTCTGAATCAGAAATTGTTCGCTGCTCATTATTTCCTAGACTGAAGAACCATGTGCATATGTAGCACAGTCCACATTATGGGGTGTTCATATGGAACTGTTGAATTCATGCTTTTAACGTGCACACAACATGTTTCCGTGCTTAA
The DNA here is from genome assembly GCA_037576675.1 of Pangasius sanitwongsei. Classification (NCBI taxonomy): domain Eukaryota; kingdom Metazoa; phylum Chordata; class Actinopteri; order Siluriformes; family Pangasiidae; genus Pangasius; species Pangasius sanitwongsei. The sequence continues at coordinate 3,682,379 of CM075018.1, read as the reverse complement.
AGTTGTGGGAATACTGTTGCTAGGCAACATAAATTGATGAAGGTTAATTACTGGAGCTGGCTCTGTTAATTATTGTGTACAGACAACGTAATGGTAAATAAAGTGTTATTGAGAATATGTCAACGTTGTGTCACAACTTATGAACTCTACCAGCAGGTAAGTTATCGTATTGCCATAAAATCTAAAGGCCGGAGGAGATTAGATATACTGTAGCATGGCTAATAGCGAACACTACAGAATAGCTAAACATACTCATGTGTAGGAGGAGGAGATAGGCGGCATTGTCAGGTTTTATTGGATTGAAATGGGATTTTTTCCCCTCTATAAAGCCTGCACTAACTCCCGCTCAATTCCTGAGAAGCATGTTATTCTTTACAGATGTTGGCTGTTAGTTGAGCAGGATTTTAGGCTAAACTATCAAAGCCAGCTTTTTTTTTTCTTTCCAAAGAACAACTTATGATTATTTATTACATTTATAATACATAAGAGAGCTGCTTAGGCTCTCAGGCCTAAATCCTTTAAACAGAAATATACAGTAATTTGACAAGTTGTCTTTGAATGGAATAAATGCAGCTCTTGGTGGTCTCAAGCTAAATGATCAAATCCAGACACTGATACACAACTTTGGTTGTGCTTTTTTTTTTTTTTTCTGTATATGATATAAATGAATTTGCACTGACTTGTTTCTTTCATTAGTGAGCAGGTGGTGCTAATCAATCCCTGGTTCTTGGCTAGCTTGTCATATAGAAATATGATAAAAAATACATATAGTTTATTTTTTGTTGTTTGTTTATTTTTTTTTTGTGTTACTTTTGGTCCCTAAATTTTCAGTAATGTTAAGATCTTAAAAACAAACAAAAAAAAATCTAAACTAGAGGTGTTTACTAATGGAAGAAAATCTCACTTTTAAATACAAGGAAAAATGTTATACTGTAAATATCTTTCTTTATATATTATCTTTATAGATTTTGACAGGAATTCACCAGTGTTCCAAATCTTCATACACACAGTGTATTTTAAGTGTGTATGGAGCTTTAAGACACTAATCATGTTTAACCGTAAAGTTATAATAACAATTGCATTGTATTATTATAAAAATAGATATATGCTTACTAGGAACTTTGAAGAGTTCACCAGTGTTTTATTTTCTCTGGCAGCTGAACTGTGAAATCCAGACTGATATACAGTGTTTAGGGACACTTCTGCCCAACAGACATCTTGTATTATGCTAATTTATTACATTTAACGTCCATAAGACATCTGCTTGGTTTCACAGGCTCAAGTCTACATAAATATAATTTGACAAATTGTATTTGAAATAAAATGGAACAAAAGCAGGTCTTGGTTTTCAGCTCTGTACACACTTCTGTCTTCAGTGAACTTTTTTCTCCCCCTGAGGCAACTACATTATCAAACTCTGGTTCGCAGATATTAAAGTTGAGCTGATTTAAATCAAGCAGCTTCAAACATCTGAAGATTAGAAAGAAATCAACACATTAGAGGAAGAAAAGCTTACTATGTGAATTAAATGTGAGAAATAAAGTTTTTTTTTTTTTTGCTAGGCAGAGATCTGGCTAAATATCTTTCATTATACTTTAAAGACTTTGGCTATAGTTCATCAGTGTCTTGTGCGAACGTATTTCATTTCACATGCTTAAGAGAGCTGCTTGGGTCTCAGGCATAAGACTTGGAAATGAAAATATAGTTTTGGATTTGAAATAAAAACAGTTCTTGGTGCTCATGGATTTAGGTGTGTGGATTATAATCATCCCTAACTGTGTAGTTATACTGTGTGGTTATATTAGTTTTTTATTTTTGTATTTTTATGACATGGATTAAGGTTTCTTTCCACACAGTGCTCCTTTCAGAACGCTGTTAGTTCATTAGTGTGGAAATCTCTCTGACAGATGAAGCTATTAAAGCCAGACTCTCACAGCAGGGACATTTCTGACCAACAATCATCTTGTATTGTGGTAACTTATTAAATTTCACTTGCATAACAGCATTGCTTGGTGTCTCTTTCCTAAGTGTTGTACAAAATAATATACAAAAAATATTGGAATAAATTTTCAGAGACTAATTACTCTTGTTTATTATTATTATTATTATTATTATTATTATTATTATTAATTACAAATTGGATTATAGTCTACCAGTACTTCCTTTTCCCCCCACACTATTTTGAAATAGAAATTATTTATAGTTTTTATACAAATTTACAAAGCAGTAAATATTTATCACAATTTTTATCATTATTTTTGCTGATCTGTCAATCTTTGGTGTTCTGTTAAATGTTTACTTGTTGTGTGTGATCAGTGTAATATATACTATGAGTGTATGTAGCATTAAACACTTGTCAGGGTCCATTTATCAAAAAAAGCTTTTTTTAAACTTTTTTTAAACCTTTTAACTTCCTTTTACTAGTTTTATTTGCCTTAATTTTGTTACGTTTACATTACCTTCATACTACTTTAATTATTGTATCTTTATTCTATTTTCTTTTACATATAATATTTTTTATATTGTTATTGTTTTCTTCTTTTTGTCACTGCTGTTATTTAATGCATTAAATGTATTATTTAATGCATTTTTAATGTATTAAATGCTTTAAAATTATTATTAGGCATTCCCTTCATGTATTATATTGTAATGACATATATACATATCTGGTTGTGTAACATGATCAATCATATACTACATTGTAATGACATTTATATATATATATATATGTATGTATAAATGTCATTACAATGTAGTATATGACAATAACCCAATACTTTTGGTTGAATGATCACCAAATTATTTTGGTTTCCTGGCTCAAACTGGACTCTGATGAGACACTGTACTTGTGCTGATGTGTTTCATTTTGTTAATACTCAGTACAAAGCTCCAGTGCTTATTTCTCCGGGCTGCTCATCTGGTGTTGTCCGGCTGACAGGCTAACCCTTGACTCCGCCCAGCTGAAAACGCTAAGAGCGTGTAACGTGTTCCATGTCTGCATCGATAGCGAGCCCCTCTGGTTGTGTAACATGATCAGCTCGTATAGAAGGAAAAAGAGAGAAAGACAGAAAGGGGGGGTGGTTGGGGATTTGATGGCTGATGTTTCAGGGGTCTCTCCCTTGATGAAAGAGGAAAAATGTTTGAGAAGATCCCACTTTACCTTGCACACCATCAATCCCCCCCCCACACACACACACACACACATACACACACACACACACACACACACGTACTTAAGTAGTGGAGGGAATTTGTACCAGACCGCAGTTTATTCCTGTTTAAGCTGTGGAATTTTATTCCAATTAGGAGAAAAAACAGCACAGCTTTACACTCCTCCTTAATAATTCTCGTAGTTGTGAACTTTTGTGGAACTTTATATCTCATTTTTAAAACTTTTTAAACTCCACCATTTGCAATATCAATCAACCTGGGGGGGGGGGGGGGCCGCCCCGCCCCCCCCCCCCCCCCACCCCCAACCCCCCAAAAAAAAAAAGACACAAGAAAAGAAAAAAAGAAAAA
>CM075018.1:3665470-3678760 GCA_037576675.1 Pangasius sanitwongsei | reverse complement strand
TGCAGTTTGTTCGTGTCTAGTTTGTTCATGCCAAGTCAAGTCTGTTCAAGTCAAGGCAAGTCTTTATTTGTATTTTTTGGAGTTCACTTTGTTAAATAAAAGCTGCACTTGGGTTCTTCACTACACTCGCCTCAGTGGACTGATGTTACACTCACTTCCCATTTCTCCACCCTTTTTTGTGCCAACTTTTTGTGATATCCTCCCTCAAAGTCATGTGTATAAGCGAGAGAAGAATGCTTTGTGTTACCACATGCATGGTGACCAAATTTCAAGATTTTTCACACAAATTTCAGTGAGTGGTGAACAAACTTTTTCATTTTTGTAATTAACTACTTCAGGTAATATTATAAAATGTAGGATTGAAACACACTGAAGGAATGTCGGGGACATTGGATTTATAATTGCCAGCTTATGGCAATTATAAGCTTACCATTCATATTGAAACTTACAGTTGAAACGCTGAGCAACACGCATGGTGCTTATTTACACCTATCTGTGGGAGCGGACAAAATTTTGCAGTACACAAAACCATCTGCATCTTATTGTCCAACATTTATTACATTGAATAGATTCTCCATCCTTTTTTCTCGCAGACTTCCCAATTTTTGCACGATCCTCCCTCAATTGCATTTATTTTCAGTGAATATTTCTGCAGTTTATGACCAACATTGCTAAGTGAAAGCACCAACCTGGATGTAGTATGATGACATGATAACTAAACACAAGCCTACAAGTGAGGAATATTCACTGTGGAATATTATTAAGAATATAAATCTGGAATATTTCCATATCTCTTCCCATCAATCAGCAGTTCTTCCTGTGAACATTTTCCTCCTCTCACACACTTTTAATTTAATTGCTAACATTATGTGTTCATGTTAGCATTTTAGTGTTTACTGACAGTGCAATCTTGTTGAGTTGCCCAAAAAACACTGTATTTGGGTCATTTCTAAAGGATAATTAATAAAGACTATTAACACACTTTAAAAAAATTCTTGACTTTCAATTGAACCACCTCTGGGCTTTCAGAAGGTCAGGTATCTTTAGAATGTATTTTCCTGCTGTGTTTGTAAAGTGCCAGCTGCTTCTACTCAGAATTCTGAGATATGGCCTGGTACTGAACCATGTCTGCACAACTACGTATAACACACCCTTCACTCAGTGAGTGGTCTCTACAAACAAGACATTCCTTCTGTGCTAAAAAATCAGAAAATATGCTACTCATGCATGAGATGTACACAAGAACATTCCACTAACTTTGTTAGTCTAATAGCAAGCTCCTATTATCCTGACACAAATGTGTCATTAACCTCAAACCTTAAACCTCTAGAATTAAATCTCAGCTTCTAGCCTCAGATGTTATGCTAACATTACAGTAACACTTACAGGACACTAGCCTCATTCTAATATTATTCTACTTTATTCATTAACTTTACATCATTACACTCATCACATGCTACTTTATGCTAACAATACACTAATTGTAGCTTTGTGCTTAATCTTGATCAAAATCATATTAACCTCATGTTATTTGTATGCTAATATTGTATTAACTTTATTCTAATATTATCCTCATGTCACACTAACATTATACCTCACAGTAATATTAGCTATTTTAACTGTATAGCTAATATTATGCTAATTTCTAATCTACCTCATACTAAAGCTACAATAACTTCATTTAACTCTCATTCAAATAAAAGTAAAATGTGCTTGTGTCAAAGTTATTTTTTTAAAATTTCTTTTAAAATTCTTCAAATTCTGAGATATAGTCTGGTACTGATCCCTGGCTGGCAAATGATAACACACCTACACACTGTGTTTGGCTCGTCTTCACCCGATGTGTTGGCTGTCTCAGAGCAACACATTCCTGTGATGGCAGAAAATTTAGAAACCATCGATCTTAGCTGAGGTTACACATGCTAACTCTGCAAAGGAGGCCATTATTTCCTGTTCCAGCTGGCTGATATTTATTTAGATACTCATGTTTGAATAAGAGCAACCATGCCAGAGTTAAGTGGATGAAGGATTTTCAATAGAGTGGCTTTGATAGTAGAAACCTGTGTTTTCCTGGTTGCGCTAATCCATGTGTGTATTTGTGCTCACTGAGAGGAAGTGGTTGGACAGGTTGTCATGTATAATGTGGGCATGTCTGCTTGGCCTGATTACACCCTATTATTCTTGCTAAATGTTGAGGTTATGGTTGATTTTCTAAATGGCCCACATGATTCTGGTGACTATATCAACTGTATAAATATAGCTAAACTTGCTAATAAAATGCTGTTTTTGTTTGAATTATGAACTACTATTTACTTAGCAAAGAGAAATGTGTATCAGTTCGCCATTGCCGAGTCCTAACTTTTATTGTGTGTGTTTTTGTGATTTCTAAATGAAATGAAATGGATTTGGACAACAACAACAACAACAACAAAAAAAAAACCCTGCACTTAAAAATTTAATTTTTGGATAATTCGTGTTGCATAGATTATCAAGTTTATATCAAATTTCTTAGCACAGCACAAAATTCACATTTTTTTCCTTTGAGATTTTCCTGTGCACTTCCATACAAGTGAAAGATAGTGTTTTTTGAAAGTGTGTTATTGATTATTGTGACCTTAATGCCATCACAATTAAGTAATCCTACCCTTTCTTTTAGTTTCTACAACCAAACAGTAATTTTGTAATTCAAAGTATTTTCATGAGATTATATACAGGTATATGTCAAGCATATAATCTAATCTAAGTCAAAGACCACATTTAGTACCACTATGAATACAAAATGATCTCACACAGACTTATGAATGCTCCATTCTTGTTGTCGGCATTTGTCAATTTTACACTGGAAATACAGGTTGTAATTTTATATATGATACGTGCGTGCATCCATTCTGTCAAGAACACATCTAGAATGTTTTTCAGGTTCTGACACATCTACTGGGAAATCAGTTCTAAGACAACAAATGTTTCTTCCACTAAACCACTACTTCATTCCTTACCATGTGATTAGCTCATAAGTGGTGAAAGATAAGATAAAAAGATAAGTAAGATAAAAGGGTGTTGGCAGTCATGGACTGGTTGGAGTTACAATTTTTTAAATGTTCTTGGTTCAGTAATCTTAGCTTCCCTTCTTATATCATTATTATCAAAATAAGCCACTTTTCTCCAGACCCCTGTCCCAAACTTCAATTCATAGTGGAGGTAGTTGCTTCAACAGGTCACAATGGTTCTGCCTCAACAACAAGGCCTTTCCTAAAATGGATCTGTGTGCCTGAGTCTCTTAAAATTGCCTCCAGGAGGAGAAACGTGGTGATTGGGGGCTGTTGGCCATTAACAGGACCTTCAAGGAGTGGAAATACTGATTGGTGAGATCGGTGAGATCTCAAGACCCATTTGTAGTCATCAACTGCTATTGGATCCTTGATCATCAAGACTTCCAAGACACTCCACTCTGGATAAACAAGGTGAGCCCTATTCACCTGTTACACTAGATGGATTATAATGTATTCATGATGAAGACTGCAATCCCAAAGGAAGCAGGTACAATAATCAATTGTTGACTTGTCAATTGTTGCATCTGCCATCTCAGACACTAATGAAGCTATTTGCAAAGCAATAACCAATGACCCCATCCCAGACAACTACCCAGCTGACAAAAGGTATTGCTGCTGCAATGGGACACCCAAGTATGCACCATTCAGGCACTTACTTAGCAGTTTGTAGCCTACCTTGCCATAAAATGTCCAGTCATGTGGTTCATGCACCACAACTATGCCCCCACAATTCCTTTCTGCTGGTAACACCTCAAAAAACTCGGTCACATCTACTCATTTACCATTTCCAGAAGGCAGCACTACGTTATAAGTCATAGTTGATAGTTTCGAAAGCCTCAAGCTCACTTTCTCTAATAAATCTTTTTAGAGAAATTGACTATTTTAATCAAACATTCTTTCACCAAAATCTATATGGCTAAAGGTTTGTGGACACCTGACCATCACACACATATCCATATCCCATTCCAGATGTAGTCCCCAGCCACAAGAGCATTAGTGAGGACAGGCACTGATGTTGGGCGAGGAGGCCTGGGGTGCAGTTGATGTTCCAGTTCATCTTAAAAATGTTCAGTGGGGTTGAGGTCAGATCTCTGTAAAGGCCATTTAAGTTCTTCCACTTAAACCTTGGCAAACCATGTCCTCATGGACCTCACTTTGTGCACAGGGGCACTGTCAAGCTGGAACAGGTTTGTGCATGACCCCTTAGAAAGATATTCTATACATTCTATACAATTGTGTGCTTCGAACTTTGTGGCAACAGTTTGGGGAAGGCCCATATATAGGTGTGATGTCAGGTGTCCACAAACTTTTGGCCATATAGTGCATCATACCTGAAAATATAGTTTCAGACAGACACTACGGTTCACTTCAGCAGAATAGACAGATTTCACTGAGAAGTCACCTTGGGACTTGCAACTGGCTACCACCCACATGGAAATGGATAAAACTCTATTGCAGCATTCCTTCACAGATATCACACCCTTTGAGTGCACCCTGGGTTATCAGCCTCCACTGTTCCAGTGGATTCCTGTATTGGCCTTGGCAGTGGATGCATGGCTCAGGAAAGACAAACAAGTTTGGGAGGAGGTTCACACATGATTCCAACAGGCAGTACACAATCACAAATAACAGGTGACCTGAAAATACAGAAACTCTCCTGTGGTCCAACCTGGTCACTGGTTGTGGCTATCTACCTCTGACCTCAAGCTTTTGTCAGGACACAGTAACCCTGTAAGTTATCACTTGTCATTGCAGCAATCTTACAAAATCATCAGTCTCGTGTGTCCCTTCTAAGGCTGGTGGTTTCTGGTCCCCTGGTGGATGCAGTGCCCTCCAAGATCGCTAACCTTCTTCAAAAGTGGATGAAGCTCCTGTACACTCTGCTAATTACTAAGTTCACAGAGTCAGATGGGCCGGGTGTATGACCAGTGACATCCCAGACCTCTACCTAACTGACAATTTTCTATCTTGAACTCTGTAACTATCTTGGCCAACCTGCTCCTCAATCACATTGTGTCTGGGGTCACATGTCATGGCAAGGAGTAGGGGTACTGCCACATTCCGGTCCAGCCATACTTTTGGCTGGGTATTCCATCACTCTTATGTGCTGGCTTACTAACCACCAGTCCAGTCTGCTATCTCACCTGTTATTTATTAGCTCTGTGTATTTAATGTTAGCTAGACTACCTAATTTTTTGCAAAATCCTGCTATTTTTCTGGTGTGCAAATCTAAGCTTTCTCTTGTGTTTCCTTACCTTCTATTCCTTGATTACATCTTTAGGTGTCCTAGATGTCCGAATAGCTGAGTCTTCAAATGACGTCTAAAGACCTACCTCTTCCGGAAGTACTTAAATTAGCACTTTAATTAAAAAAGGTGTGTTGTCTGTGTGCTTTTCTTACTACTATTACCTTCCCAATAGAGTTTTTCGACTGATGGTATTCTTAATCCATGACCTAGAGAACCAGTATCAGGATATATTTATTAATAGAGAATTCAAAGCACTTCTGTAAGTCGCTCTGGATAAGGATGTCTGCCAAATGCCATAAATGTGAATGTAAATCTTTGATTTGTTGTATGAAAATGCTCTAAACACTCCGTCATTATATCCTTCACCTAGCATTTTCTACAGAAATGAAGGTGTGGCTGCTGAGTGAACTTGCCTAATCCTGACAGACATTAAAATTAAAAGGATAAACACTGGTGTGTTATTGCAATAACAACACTATTGTGTTTTCTATATAATTGCTATCTGTAGGATTTTGGCTAAATTGCTTTTTTAATGCTTGGGTGGAATCGTGATCTTAATCTGGCGCTGAACCTCGTATCACTACTTTAATCTGCAAACATGTAGCCTTTTTTCTATGGATGTATGTGTGTGTGTTTGTGTGTTTCTACATCATCCAGGTGTGGTGACACTGATGTTTTGATGTTTTCTCTTTGTTGGCATGTTGCCAGATTGCTGAAGGCAGTTTAGGGAATGTGGGAAGATTCTTGGAAGAGGACACTACAGATTTGGTTTCCTTTTAATGTTATTTTGAAGGTAAAGCTTTCACTTATTATTTATTCTTATTTTTCGAGGCTTTGCTTTTATATTTTTTTGTAAGAAAAATATAACCAACTTTGATTTAAAACTGCAATTGATTATATTCCATTTGTCAGTGTCATGTGTATTTAAATAATTTCTATATTTGAGTAATTTTAATGCAGTAAAAGTTCCTTGATTAAAGAGATCATTATTATAATAAAATGATTTCTGCTTGCTTAGTGTGAGTCCTGGCCTTGTGTATCATGATTGAGTGGCACATCACTGATTGTAAATGAGTAAAAATACTTCCTGCTCCAGTTGGTGTGTAAACGTATGAATGACTACAGTCACAGTGAGGAGGAGGAGCTCAAAGATTTGATATGAGCTCTTAGATTTAATTACTTCATTCATATCAAATGCGACACTGCTCTCAATTCATAGCATGGGATCTGAGCTGATGCTCTGATTATAATCTGAAGGAGCTATGAGATGCAGTCTTAACAGTAAAAAATGAACCTTAAAACGCACCATGATATTTAAAAAAGCACAAAAGATGAACATTTACATTTGTTGAGAACTACATAAGGACAAACGTCTTCGAATGTCTATCCTAACTACAGCTTTATTGACGAGTCCAATGACATTGGAGATTTTCTTTTTACTAATCATTAAGATAGCATCTGATATCTGATTATCAGTGTCAGGCTGGTATTAGCTGAAAATTCTGGATTGGATATCGGAGAAACAAAGAGAACTAATATAACTTGATTCTGTAACAAACATAGCTTGAAATATCATAGAATTGCTCATAGTGCAATGAAATGTAAAGCAACATAAAATAGGTCACATGATAATAACAGCACATTACCAGAACAACAGCTACCTATTTAGAAATATTTTACATGCAAATGCACTGTGATATTTGTTTTTTGTTGCTGTTTGAAAATAAAAAAAAATAAAAATAAATAAAAAATGTTAATAAAAGTAATAAATAATTAGAAGTAAGTAAAGTGCTTCAGTAAAAAAAAAAAAATGAAAGCATAGTAGCATAGTTTAAAAAAATATCAGATTGATCTTGGACAATACTTTTGGTTTTGGTATCGGAAAAGAAAAAGTCATATTGTGGTATCTTTATTTAAAACTTTCAAAAGTATCCTGCTTTCCTGTAAGAATGACCAGTATTCTCAACAAAATTTAATTTAAGAAAAATAAATATATAAACTGTCATCAGCATTCACAGCTTGACCATGCAACACAGCGTGCACTGAAAAATAATAATTAAAAAAAATTAATTACTCTTCCACAATTACACTCACCAGACACATTATTAGGAACACCTGTATACCTGCTTATTCATGTATGTATCCAATCAGCCAGTTATGTAAGCAGCGCAATGCATAAAATCATGCAGATACAGGTCAAGAGCATCAGTTAGTCTTCACATCAAATATCCGAATGGGAGAAAAATGTGATCTTAGTGACTTTGACCGTAGCTTGGTAGATGAGCTTGCTTTGAGTATTTCATAAACTGCTAGTCTCTAGAGTTTATACAGAATGGTACGAAAACCAAAAAACATCCGGTGAGCAATAGTTCTGTGGGAGGAAACAGCTTGTTTGTGAGAAAGGTCAGAGGAGAATGGCCAGACTGGACAAGAAGCCAACAGTAACTCAAAGAACCACTCTTTACAATCATGGGGAGCAGAAAAACATCTCAGAAATGTTGAACACAGCATGTTGAACATTGAGGCAAATGGGCTACAACTATACACGAGTTTCAGTTTATGACCTCAGTATCACTGCTGCCTGGAGAATTTTAGCTGTGGATTGTTCTCATCACAGTGATACATCCCAGGAACACTGCTGTGCCTGATACACTCATCCCAGCAGCACACACACACACACACACACACACACAAAACCATCTCAATGTCACTCCTGTGCTGTGAATGATCCGCCACCTACATAACATCTGGTCAGCGATGATCCTATTTCCACTGATGGACAGGGTAAATAAGAGCTGATTGTAACTGTACACCTTCAAAGCTACTGATATGGTATTCGAACTTGCTAAAGTTTCGCCTAAGTATATTTGCTTGCAAATTATAATAATACAAGACAAAATGTGGATAAAAGTAAAAGGCAAGAAAGTAAAAAAAAACAAACAAACCCTGTTTGTACTTTTAAGAAGTTCACAGGCAGACAACAAAAGTAACAGCTTCTTCATACTGATCTTTTTTCCCTCCTCCTGATCCCTTTGTTCCATCGTAATGTTTACTCTCCCTCTCTCATCTGTCTATCTCTGGGTGGATGTTTGCTCGGCCTTGACAGGACAATGGCGTCTCTGAAGTGCCGTGCAGTGGGAGGATGGTGCTGAGGAGTGAATGAGTGAAGAGGAGGGAGTGATATTTCACATTTTCATTCGTCCTGCGTGTAGGAGGCTCAACACAAGTACTCGGAACTTTACAATGGATTTTCAGTCCAATATAAGAAGTGTAAATGTTTAACATATCTTGTATAACATATATCCACAAAGTCCCCTTAACCCGCCTGTACTGGTCACTGCATAGCAATTATGTTTTCTATCGCCTGAAGCTGTTTCTATAGATTTAGCAATATCAATGTTTCCTCCCTACACATACATAAGACATAAAGGAACATAACTGGAAAAGAAATAATGCATAGTTCAGATGTATTGGTTCTTTAACGTGAACACACACTTTTTCCACCTGTGAAGCGCTGCAGCTGTCGGCTCACTCTCAAGGCCGACTTTGCACGGTATCCTTTGTTTTATTCCAGGCGTGTCACAAACACTTCCTCCGGTGTTTGGCACCGTAACTATGGCGACGATGCTGACGCACAGGTCTGATGAAAGCTCGGATCCGTCACACCTGTCCGTAACACATGAGCATGTGGAGGAACCAGTGTGTGTTTACCACGTAATGTTGTGTCACATCACTGCAGGCCATGTTGATCTATCCTCTCATTCCAGTGATAATCAATCGAAAAAGTAGTTATGGAAACTGATATGTTCTGTATTAGTACACTACATAGTGATGATGATATGAAATGTGACAACTAAGGTTACGATCATGTAAGCAGCTAGAACACGGGGCTTTTTTGGGCCATACCTGATTTGAGCAGGACAGATTTTCAGCAGTCTATATGGCAAAAAGACAAACAAAATCCTTTTCCAATCAGATTCAAGCCACATCTGATTCAGTTTCTGGCCATCACTCATTTTGCCAAGTCAAATCAGATAAAAATTTTGATGCATCAAAATTGGTGCACCATGCTTCTTGATTCTTGTCATTTGTATTGAGAACATTAATGAAACCTGTTACATTGGGGCAGGTCAGATCAGTGAAGGGTCAGGAGCAGCTTCCTCCCTTTGAATAGCATTAAAACACATGAAATCCTTTTTCCAATCAGATTCAAGCCACATCTGAATGTGGTTCAAATCCAATTACAATTTCTCGTTGTAAAATCAGGCTTCATGCTTTTTTTTTTTCCTTTTCTGTGCTTCCTGTCAGATGTCAGACATTTGTAACAAGAACCACAACCTAAATGAAACCCAGCATGAAGGGGCATGTCAGGTCAGTGAAGGAGCCTGGATCTGGGGCAATGAAGAAGTAATCTGCTTTCTAAACTTTCCTTTTTTTTTATCACTGTTGACTGTGCTAAATTTGGTGAATCTTGCCTATAGATTAAATAATACATGGCTAAATTTCCATGTTGGTTGCCATCTAACTAGTAACTTTCCTGGATTTGGTCACTTAAGCTCTGTTCATATTACCAAGTTGAAGTGACACAAATCTGATTTTCTGCCATAGCCGCCTAATCTGAATGTAACCATAGAATGTACAATACAGACTCAGTTTAAAAGTCAGATTTGGAAAATCTATCAGATTTTTTTTTTCTGTGTGAACAAGACCCTAAGATGCAAAGATCATGTTGTGAATTACTAGTTATACAATATGAAGTAAGCTGTGTGTTAACACCACGTACAGTTACAAATCACACATACTATACACATACAGACATTTTATCTTAAAATTACCTTTATTGCTTGTTAGAAGAAAAAAAATAAAGGTTTCTGTTGGAGAGATTAACAGACTTAGTACTGCTACTCATTTAGTTGACATTTAATACAATCATAAGGGGTTAAGTGTATCCGGCCTCAGTATGTGCACACAGGTAAAACACACCTGTAGCTCTTTAATATAAAAGACAGCTTGGATTGCATACATGTGTTCAAACTCCAGAATTGTCAGAACACCACATACAGGAGCTGCAGATCTCAAAGGCAGCTATTTCCTCTCTTGGCTGATTCCCAGTCCTCAAATTCATCCAAGATGCCCTAACTCGGCAAACTGCATTTTCTCAGGGAAAATCATATTATTGTGTGTAAGAGGGTAGAATATATTAATGCCAAAACCCAGCCAGTTCTAAAACAGTTCAAGAAGTTCAAAGGTGCAAGAAAGCAGAACACTCAGCAGCAAGAAAGTTACTTGTTTCTATAACGAGTATGAGAATTATTTCTGGTAAAAATAGACACTGAGAATTTATCATCGCTCTTTGAGAGAAAACTGTATCAGCTTAGGAACATCCAGGAAATGTAATGATGCTGACTCTATCCAGGGCTTGGCTACACATCTAGTTAGAGGTCTTACTAGAGTGTCAGCTGTTTACAGAAACGTCCCAAATGCGAGAGTACACAGAATACTTTCTTCTCACTAGTGTGTTTTCATGTTTGTATGGTTCTATTCTCAGTGTGTGGGAGAGTGTGTGTGTAATTCATAATGTGTACCCATAATGCATTGTGTAACTAGGGATTAACTCTGAGATATGGTTGGGAGTTGAACTGAGTCAGTTTACAAATGTCTACAAATTCAAATAAAAATGTCAGGCTTGAGCTGAGCATGCTGATCTCTAATGCACCACTAAACAACATTTAGCAAGGAATAAATCACTTGGGGGTGTGCTGTTATAGGAAAATAATTAAAGGACATTAAATTACCACCCCAAACTAATTATTTTCCTATAACAGCACGCACCCAAGTGTTTTATTCCTCTTACACCACAGCAATTCATCAAAGTTACCATTTTTTATTTCTTAAAAAAAAACAACTCATTGAACTTTTTTATCTGTTTATAGTCACATTTAATGTAGTGGAATGTCAAACAAAGAGGCTATTTCCTGTTACTACTTACATTAAAGCAACTATATGAAAAAGAAGAAGAAGAAGAAGAAGAAGAAGTTTTATTTGTATAGCGCCTTTCCACAAGCTCAAGGACGCTTAACAGACGCTCAAGGACGCTTTATATCAATACAATACAATTAATACAATACAATACATAAACAGTTGTTCACTCTCCAGTCTTGTTTTCATTCCTGCAACATTCTCTGTCCTGAAGACTTTTATGTGGTGGAAAACTTACAGTTACAACTTTATCTCTGAATGTTACAAAGTGCTGACACTGGAGACTCCTTCCAACAATGTTAAATAAACATCTCCTTACAGAAAACCTGTTTTTCTGACAGAATTATGTGGAGTTCCCATCATACCCTGTGAATTCCCTATGAAACGAGATGTTACTATAGACACGATAATGTATTAAGGCAAACACATTAATATAAGCCTGTGATTTGAATTACACCTGGAGCTACTATCAGAGCTGTGGTTACAGAAAATCAGTCAGAAATGTCAATTCAGCGGTGTTGTGTAATACCAATGAGGCATATTTTCTTAATGAATTCTCTTCTGCTCAACATTAGCTAATGGCATGTTACCACTAGGTGGGATGTCTCTAACATTGGAAAAAAGTCTGGACTTGTTCTAATCTTGTCATGTTCATCATATTTATGACAGGATTCCACATAAAATCGTTACAGTGTTATCATGATATTGAATAAAAATGGCTAGCACTATAGCTAACTAGCATTGTAACTAACAATTTAGAGCAAATTATAGTCAGAAGTTTAGTATAGCTAAATATAGAAGTGCATAGCTAGTAGTTCAATCACGCACTTAAGGCTTAACATGCTAGCGTATTATTAGATGTGTCATGCTAATAATAGGAGAGCTAAAACATGAATGGATCAATAAGCATTGAACAGGTGGCAGATTTTAGAGCTGTCACTTCCCAGAGTAACACTGCACAATTAAATGTTCAGGACAGAATTGCAGACTCTCTCTCCATCTAAATGCTAACCACATTGCGGTATCCATTTCTCAAAACATCCGCAAACAACCATCGGCAATCATGTGGAAGTCTTTTTTCTTTCTTTCCTCAGAGAGAAAGAAAGAAAAGGCATGTGGTTAAAGGGCAACATGGCTGTGTGTGAATAAGAACTCCCTATTTGCCCTGCAGGAGTTTGTGGGCTGACATGGCATGTCAGGAATCTTGTCTAATTGCTGTCACTTTGACTCGGCTTGTCTGTTCCCATATCATTAAATATGGCTGAATATGAGCGCTCTGTATTACTCATAAAAATGGAACAAGGCACATTTACACTCTCTGTGAGATTAGGCCAATTATAAAGATTAGCCATATGTGCCCATTATTCAGTCGCCTAACCTTTAATCATCAGGATATTGTACATAACGGTTATGCAACTACCTGGAACACAATGTCCTGTGTGAAGTTTGTTTCTTTAATTAGGCTTCAGGACTAACATAGCTAAGACATTTACAGCCAAAGGTTTAGCATTGTGCTTACTGAATAGTAAATATAAATCATTACACAGTCACCTTCAACAGCTTTGTTGAGTTGTTAAATTAATTTCAGACACTGTTTAGCATAACATGATACAGTACTATTAGATGTGTGACTAGAACTATAACATTAATGCTAATCGCTAATACCAGTAAGATCACGCTGCTAGATCTTTATCAAAATTCACGAGGTGTCGTTCAAACTATCCTTTTTTAACTGAAATAGAGGGAAGTCCAACTGCTAATCTTGTCATGTTCACCATATTTATAAATACCCACTGTTGTAGTATTTAGGACTATGTTGTTTTTTCTCAGTGGATGAGCCCATGGTTAGCATTTGATGCTAAGTGTAATTTTAGTTGTATGGAGTCCTTTCTGAGTAATTTACTAACACATTTACTGAGGTAACTTTTGCTAGGGGCAGTGGTAGCTCAGTGGTTAGGACGTTGGGCTACTGATCGGAAGGTCATGAGTTCAATCCCCAGCACCGCCAAGCTG
>CM075018.1:3644135-3665370 GCA_037576675.1 Pangasius sanitwongsei | reverse complement strand
CAACTGCTCAGTTGTATAAATAAGATAAATGTAAGTTGCTCTGGATAAGGGCGTCTGCCAAATGCTGTAAATGTAAATGATATTCACAATGTTTCTGTGTCATATCTACTGCCAGTGTGCTTTTACACTGTATAAAGGTATTAAAATTAACACCTTCATGCTGGCTAGATAAATTATTAGCCTCAGTCCTTAACTAGCTTTTGCAGACATATATCGTTCGTTCTCATATCAAAAGCACAAATTGGAGCACTGGAGCTTCAAGGCTAGCATAGCTAACAAGTAAGAGAATTTTATATACAAAAGTTTAGAATTGTTCATCACACACACACACACACACACCTCAAACTGCTTTGTGGAGTCGTTCAGTGTCTCAAGTAGACCTGCGTATGTAGTTTTTAACACTGTAATCAATTAAGTGGACAAAAGGACATCACAGAACTAAAAAACAGGATGAACAGATAATGTGTTCAAAACAGATACAAAAGAAAGATATGAATAAGATACATGCTATTTTTTTTATATAAGTTTCACAGGGTATCTGAGACTAGAGGTGTGAATCTATTTTGGGAACTATGTTCTTTAGAAAATGTCATGGGCAGGTACAAACAAAAATAATAATTGTGTGATTGGGATTAAAAGAAAAACAATCCCATGCACATCTCTATTTGAGACCAATTATGAACCGGAGTGAGAGTCAGAGCCAGAATTCACACACCATGCTGACAGTGCTGGTATTTCCACCTCTGAGTGTTTTCCAGTGTTTCCAGTGTTTCCTATTTAGTTCATATTTAAATAAAAAAATAAAAAATAAAAAACCCTTTCTAGTTTAGACCACATCCACTTTGGATTTAAATCTGAATACAGATATGGATATTTGGAGCACTAAATTGATACACTGATTATAGGTATATGCCTAATAAAGAGTTAAAAATATTCATACAGTTTACTCTAGGTGATGCGCGTGCTTGAAAAAAAATGACATTTGTAAACTATGGCATCTTTATCCTCCGTTATAGTGCTCACATTTCAGGGAGTAGCAATCAATACAAACTTAATAGCTAGCAAACAATGACCTATGTAATCGATCCTCTCTATATATGGCCATGTCCCAAATGCAGACCAAAGTTCTTATTCAAATTCATTCTGATAAAAGGAATGAATAATGCTATTTTTTCCCATATTGTTGGCTAATTACACGTCTAATTCAGTGAAAATGCATTGTGCCGGATGTATTCAGCTCATCTAGACACCCTGCAAAGCATACACACACATACACCCTTGCTGATGGAAAGAGAGACAGCCAGACATAGTGAAAGACATGGTGGCAAACATGTCATTACTGTCAGAGATGTGTTAACAAAGCCATGGAACTGAAGTGTGTGGTTTTAAAAAATGAAACAGCTGTTTCAAGTTTCAGTGACAGGAAGATAATATGTATTTTAAAATGCAGAAACACATCATCGTAAAGCCTGCTGTATGCAACATTTAGCCTGGAGCTATGTCTTCATCCGAAAACCACAGTTTTCAGTGATAATTAGAATGGTTGTATGTTTCCATAGTTACCATACTATCGTAGTAAACAGCATGCCCAAACAGTACGTCACCAAAGTTACATAACACGGATCTCCATATTAGAGCACTAGACAGCATTCATTCCATAGGCAACACATTCCCCTAAGGAAGGTCAGCTGACCACCATACAACATCTCTGTTCTGTAAAATGAACAATTGTGAAAATTTATTCAGATTTATTCACATCATTGCTAGAAACAAAAATATTTTTCACATTTAACTTTATCATTAACATAGATACATTGCCAGTTAAATGTTTTTGAACACTCTGTATTAACATTTTTGGTTAAACTTCAAGAAACAGTTTGAAGTTAAATAATGTACAATTAGAAAACAATAAGGAAGACATACAGTACATATGAATCACCTGAGAAACTGAGACTTTTTATTTTCTTGGAAAAAAAATCTACATCACACTGGAAAATGTCAATCTACAGGGTGTCCAAAATGTCAGGAACCCATGCGAATATGTTGAGCAAAATCTGCAAAAACATGATACATCGGCTGAGAAAATCTGTAGAGCATATGCTGTAAATAATAAATATAGAATTAAGTACATGTAATTTTACTCTCATTGGTTCCTAAATTTTCGGACACCTCGTAGATCGCTCTAATGAGGCACTCACCATATATTTGTGTAACAGTTAATACTAACACTATCTAATATGAACTGTATATAACAAATCTCACCTTACAGTAACTTACAGCCTGCCTGCCTGTCTGTCTGTCCAGCTAGATGGTTATCCATCCATCCATCTATCTGTAAGATCACTGTTAATTCTTTTTATACCACAGTGCTGATTGGTCAGAGGATGTTGATTAATCTTCTATAACAGCAGCTCTGACGGTAGTTCTGATAGTTATAATGGTAGTTATAATATCACTTATTCTAATAAGTTATCATTTCTATACTAACAAATTTGCGCTAACGTTGGGACAAAGATTACACAGCCTTCTCACAGGCAGATCAGAGGCAGTGTAAACAGGGAATTTCATTACTTTGTTACGTCACTCTCACTTACATAACAGCGGCATGACTAAAATTCCTCTGATTGTGCACTAGCATAATGAAGCATGAGCACATATTAATGTAAGAAAAAAATCCACGAAATTTAAGATCAAATCTGATCTGGCATTTTGTCTGTACCAGAATAAGTTTATCTACTCGATTGAGATTGTGTAATATGTTGGTCTTTAATGTGGCTGTGACTGGAATGTGCAATAATCATGTCAAATTAAAAGTAACGTACACTGTTTTCACTCAGAGCTACCAAAGCAGTTCATCTACCTCTTTTTGCACACACTATAGTGTAATGTGTTATAATCATTTTTTTTAAATTTATGTGTACTGCCTTATTTCTAGTATCGCTGTGCGTGAACACTGGAGAGAACAGTGAGAAAGTGTTGTGTACTGGTATAAGGACAGTTAAGTTGATTTGGATACAATGTTTAATTAAATTAACACCTGATGTGTCTTGTGCAAACTACAGTTTAGTGCCATTGTGTTCTTGAAAACACATCAGGTCTTTAGTTCCAGATGATTCCGTACAATTCTCTCCAGCCACACTTGCTCACTTTGCGTTACACATGTATGGCAAAAGGCATGGCTGTGACCAGTTTAAATCAACAATATTGTGCACGCTCCAGTTTCTGAGACTGAGACTGTGCTTAGGTGGAGATTTCTAACTTCGATGCATGAAGGACTGAGGACTTGGATCGAACCGCAGGAGTTTTGTGAAGTTAGATCATTTCACTGTGCTGGATGAGTTTAAACAGAGAAAGTGCTGATTGGTTGCAGGTGGTGTGTGCTGCTTTCCCACTGATACACACACACACACACACACACACACACATATATGCACCATGTGGTTTAATTCAAACATTTCCTGAAATTAGTGTATTTATGGGATCGTGTGTTATGTCTATTTGACTATACTCGACTCTCACAGATCATGGTACAACACAAATCACAATTTCGAGGCTACAAAAAGCCTCGACTTAACAAAATTGTAGTCACAGTAAAAGTCACTTGTGCCATATACCACACACTTCATACTTTAATTTTGCTCTGAAGTGACAGGTCAAAGTCAAAAATTGTTGGAGAAAAATCCTCCTTACCTTGTTTTTGGAAAGTTAATGTAGCTAATTAGTAATCTTTCCACAAATATCAAACCCCATCCAGTTCCTCAGTTCCTCACTAATGTCACATGGACTTGCAAATGTAGTTTAGGACCTCAGCAACATTATGTGGGCAGCCATCCTGGATAACCAGAACCACTTTTTCCACTTTTCTGATCCTAAGCCCTGCCCCTACATTTGATGGAATTGTAACAAAAGCTGGGAATGATGTGGATGATAAAATAGTTCCACTTTGAACCTAATGCCTTAAATACAGCCTAGCTCACAACTAAACTGATATGAAAATCAGACTGTAGATGAAAATGACATGTAGCTGATATTGTTTAAAGCAAGCATATGAAAATTGAGACACTTCCATTAGATAGATAGATAGATAGATAGATAGATAGATAGATAGATAGATAGATAGATAGATAGATAGATAGATAGATAGATTTGTCAAGAGAATAGCCCATAACAAAAATCAATATAGTTGACAAATTTATTTGCAAATAAACACTTAAAGTTGTGATTGCATATGTTTTCACCCCTGTTGCTATGACACCTCTAAATTCATCCTGGTAAAAACAGTTAGTTTCAGAAGTCACAGGCACAAAGCTCATTGTGTTATGTTTGGCGGAAACCCAACACTGCTCTTGACCCTGAGAATATCATCCCCAGAGTCAAGCACGGTGGAGGAAGCATCACACTGAAAATACCCTTAGGCTTTATTACTCCCAGAGGGAAATTCACAGATGACAGCAGCAATCCAAAAAAGTAGAGCGTGCAAGCAAGTGTATTTAGAATAAAAAAAACAAAACAAACATAAACATATTCAGTAATAAATGATAAAATATAGTATAGGATATAGTGTGAGTACAGCCCTATATACACAAGTCCTTATAAAGAGTTCCTGGTTTGATCTTTAGCTCAGGTTACAGTCTGTGCAGAGATTCATGTTCTCCCCGTGTCTGCATGGATTTCTTCTGGGTTCTTTGGTTTCCTCCCACCTCCCAAAAACATGCCAGCTATGCTATATTATCCCTAGATGTGAATGAATGTGTGAATATGTGTGCGTATGGTGTGCTGTGATGGACTGGTGTCCCATTCAGGGTATATTCCCTATTCTGGAACCTCCACAGCCCTGTCAGTGATAAACAGAAAATGAATGAAAGAATGTATGCACTTCCATTCTTATAAGCTACATTGGCTTTGTAGATCCGTATTTATGATCACGTCATTGTAATCTTCAAATGAACCTACACTAACAGAGCAAGTGATTTATAATGCTGGTTAAATTCTGGTTAGAGTGGTCTCTAGATAAAAAAAAGTACTGCAAACCTTACTGCTAATTAGAGGTAGTAAAATAAAGCAATGAGCCACGAGAGGGTGTGTGTTACAGTGATGTTATCACAGGTAAGGGTGTTCTTAGACATGACGCCAAGCAGAAGTGCATTAATACTGTACAGAATCTAATTACTGTGATGTGGTCACAGGAGTACGTATATCAAGACTTTTAACAATGAATTCAAACATGGTTTAGAGTATAGAACTGAAACTATCCATTTTATAATGTGACTTACACAATGAAAGAAAAAAAGGGCTTCTGACCTACTAGTCTCATGTTCATTTTGGTAGCTGCAATTGATTAAACTCACATAAGAGTGACGTCTGAAGGATTTTCGAGAATAAAACAGGGATTCTCATAAGGCTGGAATTCCGAGTAACAGTCTAGATGAGTCATTCTGATGTGTTGGAGGTTTAACCTTCTTCTAGGGTTCATTATTCTACTTTCTCATCACCTCAGGTCACTTCTTTACTTCATAACCATACTTTAACAATTGTAGTAAAATTCTCAATATGCACTGACCTGCCAATTTATTATTTACAAGATCAGTACAGCTAATTAACTGACACCTCTTCCTCTCACTGATAATCAACATAAACATTATTAATGGAAATGGAGACCCAAAAGTATCTCTCTCTCTCTCTCATTCTTTCCCTCTCATTCTTTCCCTCTGTAGGCTTTCTTTAGATGCTACGAAGCCTTGATGAGCTTCAATGTGTATTTCATGGCAGTAGAAGGACAGATGTCTTCTGTTTAAGTCTTAGTGGCGTCATGGAAAAGACTTAACTCAGTCTGAGTACAGATCTTCACACTCAACCTGTGTGTGTGTGTGTGTGTGCGTGCGTGCGTGTGTGTGTATGTGGAAGAGTCATGAGTTGATCTTTGCATTTTAAGATGCTGAATTTGAGTCAAAGACAAAAAAGTGCTTTTATATATTAGCATACTATATTTGTTCATATTAATAATTTTTTGCAAAATAGATACCCTTTGGACATGAAAAAGACACGTCTTGTCTTTGACCCATATACTGTACCTATTAAACTGGAAACTAAAAAAATACAAAACTTTACTTGTTGGCAAAAAAAATCATTGTGCTTATTACTGAATTCTGTGTCCATGACGCTAAAACACACTGTGAATAATCTAATGAGAAGCAGACGCACGTGTCCAGCATACTGTAATACTAGTCTGATCCTCTTGTCATTTTCTGCACTTTCACTATAACGGCACTTTCTTACACAAACCAGGATTTTCTGTGGTTTTGGTTTAGCATGACGCACAGTGATAGAAGTTCATTCAAGGTCAGAATATTATTTTTGCATGCATATGGAGGCCAGTCACAAGTTAAAACAGTGGGAACTGAGGTGGGTTGCAACATAAATCAAAGAGACTTCAAACTAGATTTATTGTATTGCCAGACAATTTGTGACGTCTGTATATCTGTATGTATGACGTTATAGGTATCAGCTTTAAGCTGATAAAGTGTCAAAATATGTCATGTACAGAAGAGCATTATGAAGTTAGCATAAAATGGACATATACAAACTTCAAAGGCTGACATACAGCTAAGAATCTACAAAGTATTAAACTACAAACAACTAAACAACGGGGTGTTGCCTGTTAATGATGAGTGATGTAATAGACTCAAAACATGCCACCATTATCACTGGTATCCTCTTATTATTTCTTCTAATAAGATGATGTCATTCCTGATCTGCCAAGAAAAGAGAGAGAGAGAAGAGAGAGTTTTGAATTTTAAGATGCCTTTAATGCATTGGTTTAGAATATTTACATATTTACATTTTTAAACAACCCCATCAGACCCCCCCACCCACACCCTCCAAACAAAACTTCAGTCTTAATTTCATTATAATTATAAAGTCCCTATGAAAGTCCAGAGTCTCCTTTGTTGTCTGGGAAGTGTGCTTGTTAGTGAGATGTTCCTTTTTTCCTTTAGTCAATTCTAAACAAAACGTTAATCTGTGCTGTGGTGTACAGGTACTCAAGCTGTTCTGAACAGTCAAAGAGCTTTGGCTCATCAGATTCTATCTCTGCCTCCTCCATGTGTGTGAGCTGTTCTCCTCCTGCACCTCCTGTACTGCACCCCTGGCCTTCATCCTCCTGCATCACGACATTCACTGCTTCACTGTGGTGTGGCTGTTTAGACAATTCCATAACCTTGTCCATCTTCTCTCCCCCTGTTTCCAGCTCTGCTTTATTGTCCTTGCCATGTTTCTCGGTTTCAGTGTGTTCCTGTGTGAGCTCTGTGGTTTCTTCTTCTGTCGCTGCTTTACAGGGTCAGTGCAGTCATTGAGGTCGGGGTTGCTGCTAATGCTAACATTAGCATTAGTGTTGGTCGAAGTGATAGAATCAGTGTTGGCGAAACTATTGCGTTTATCGCTGACCTCTTCTATCTCTGGCTTCGGTGTGTCACTGCTCTGTGTTTCTCTGACTCCAGGCTCCGGCTCTCCTGAGCTTCTCGTGACTGTCCCCGCACTTCTGCTGCTGCTACTGTATGCCGGGTGGGTTGCCCCCTGAGCTTCCCGTGACTATCCCTGCACTTCTGCTGCTGCTGTAGCCCGGCTCCCTGGCTGCTTTTGTGTCCAACATCCCCTCACTCAAAGCATCTCAGGCATTCTGTGGTAGTATTACATGGTGAAATTACTGTCTCCATGTTTGCATTTAAACATTTTCACATTCAGCATCTTATCTTGACTAGTAAATAACCTAAAAATGTGTCTGTGAAAAGACAAGACATGCTTTACTGTGGAGTTTTTGCAGCCAAGTGGAATCATTCTCATGTGGCTGGTGAACATCTCGAAACGGGCCAGCTCCTTCATTATCACTTCATCTTGAATGAAATGGGGCACGTTATAAATTACAACTCACATTGCAGGGGCAGACAGAGGGGAAACCTGTACCAGGGCTCCTTTGACCCATATTCTGGTTTGGATCAGCTTGTTAAAGAGGATTTGTTATCTCAAGAACACCACCACTGCGTTATTCATGCGGAAGGCACAGTAGATGTTCTCACATCTGACCTGCTCTCCCACCACTAACAGCACCTCCTCCACCTGTGCTCCACTCTCCGGTACGCACCTGACACCATGCTGGAGAGACAGAAGCATGGCGATGGTAGCATCATACTGAGAATACCCTTGGCCTCTTGGTTGTTTCTTTGACGTTTGGTGGATGGCCTCCTTTAGGCAGAGTCAAGGTCGTGCCATATTCTTTCTATTTTTTAAAAACTGATGTATTGCTCTGCGACTGGTTGTCTGGGAACACTTTTCCTGAACATTTGATCACTCCTTGGTCTTTGTGATGCTTCATAATTCTGGGTTCTTCCAGGAACATGTTTATTTATAGAGATCACTTGACACTTTAATTGCTCATAGTTAGACTCCATTCAACTAATTAGTCAGTGATAGCTCCATTCACCTACTTAGGCAGTGGTAGCTCAGTGGTTAAGCTGTTGGACTACTGATCAGAAGGTCATGAGTTCAATCCACAGCACCACCAAGCTGCCACTCTGGCCTTGAGTAAGGCCCTCAACTGCTCAGTTGTATAAATGTAAGTTGCTCTAGATAAGGGTGTCTGCCAAATCCCATAAATGTAATTAGGTGACTCCTGATGACAACTGGTTGCACCAGAGCTAATTTAGGAGTTTCACACTAACAGGGGTAAATACTTATGCAATCACAATTTTGCAATGTGGAAAAGTTCAAGAGGTGAATATGCAAGTCTGTAGATAGATGGATGGAATATTCCAGAACGCCAAACGCCAAAAAGATCACCTTCTTTGAACAGTCATTAAAATACCTCATTTTATTTTGTCTCTCAGCAGGTTGGTTCTTTACTTTAAACTCTCAATGCAGGAATTTTCTGAAATGTCCAAGGACGTGATTGTGGAAAAAGTTCCAGAAAAGTGTAGAAAAAATGGCTGCTCACAATTCAGCTCATTCAGTGCCTTCCTCTGTGCATTATGTATTGTTGTCCCTACAGTTTTTCAGCCAATCAGAATGCTGCTTTTGGACTTATGTGAGGATAATAGGAATGTCATGAAGATTATCTGTAGAAGCTACGCCTCAATCAGACATCTAAAGTTCACGATGATGTCACACGTTTGGAATGAGACTCATTATACTCGACTCTTGTGAATGTATCAAATCGAATAGCTCATTTCCTGTTCTCTGTGCCTGTGTCCTTTGCAGATTTGAGATCTGAGGAAACTTGAAATTTTCCGTCTGCACTTGTCCTTCTTTGCTTTTAAACTCATGTACACTCCAAAATATTTAATCCACACATGACTGAGCGTAACTTCTCCTGGAAGGGAATTAGTGGGTGTGGAGTTTCCAGACTTTCCCATCAAAAAGCAATGACTACACAATTACATTATTTCTCACAATTCACATCCCTCAAACCAAAGTAAAGAAATCCAAATAAATCCAATACAAATTTTTGCCTCACATCTGCCAGATTGAGCCAGAGTCCAGAGCATTGGTCAATGGTAAGCTTCCCAGACTCAAATTTATTTGTTTACTGTCATTTCACTTTTGCCACATAGCTAGCCAATGACTGTCTTCACATGCATGATCTTTCTGTTTGGATTTATTGTGTCATGTATATCTAGTAATGCCAAAAAAAACAACTCTTTTTTCCACTAAATGCTCAAAACATTGAATATTCACATACTGATTAAAATGAACATACTTCTGCAGCAACGCACCTGCTGCCGTTAACACGGTAAATATAAGATACACTATATGGCCAAAGGTTTTTGGACACCTGACCACCACATCAATATGTGATTTTTGATCATCTCATTCCAGATGTAGTCCCCTTTGTTGTCATAATGACCTCCGCTCTTCTGTGAAGGCTTTCCACTAGATATTGAAGTGTGGCTGTGGGGATTTGTGGTCATTCAGTCATAAGACCTTTAGTGAGGTCAGGCACTGATGTTGATTGAGGAGGTCTGGGGTGCAGTTGGAGTTCTATTTCATCCCAAAGGTGTTCAGTGTGGTTGAGGTCAGTGCTTTGTGCAGGCCACTTGAGTTTTTCCACTCCAACTTTGGCAAACCATGTCCACATGGACCTCTCTTTGTGCAGAGGGGCATTGTCATGCTGGAATAGGTTTAGGCCCCTTCGTTCCACTGAAGGGAAATTGTAATGCTACACCATACAAAGACATCCTATACAATTGTGTGCTTCTTTGAGGCAACAGTTTGGGGAATAACCACATATGGGTGTGACGGCCAGGTGTCCACAGATTTTTGGCCATATAGTGTAAATACAGTAGCTTAACTTCTACACTATTTTAACTGATGACACTCAGCCAGGATCCCTACAGCTTCTCCAAACTTCATTTTTCTGTCATACTTCATTTTACAACAATTGATAATTAAGATTAAGATGCTGGTGCAATGTGCTAGATACAGATTTTCTACCAGAATTTCAGATTTTCACTGATGACTGACCTGATTTGTGTCAGAACATCTCAGATTTAGTGGAAAAATGTTTTCTGGTGGGTGGTTTTGCATACACTGTGTAGCTAGATGTACATCTGCGTACATCTCTTGCCATTCATGCTCATTCAGATCTAAGCTAACCAAGTGCTAATCAACAGTCAAGAGCTAAGAACATGGTCTGGAACTAGCATAGATGAAACAGACCCACCATATTTCCCCTGTTTTTGGAATAGCTGTTCTGTGTTCTGGTGGAAAAGGCTGACCACTTAAGTTTCTCTCTCTCTCTCTCTCTCTCACACACACTGCAGCTCCATAAGCCCTGCATTTAGCCGACATGCTGTATGCATAATGCATCTCAATTACTGCTGACTGATCTTAAAAACCAAAAAAGGTCCACCGTAATCACCAAACCGTTTACACATGTAGGGATCTCTGAAACTTTGTCTACCTTAAATCAATTTCGAATAAAGGATACAAGATGGAGCGCATGATCAGATTGGCTAAAATTAGACCTAAATCCTTTTTGGCTGAAACAGATGGCAGGCCCAGACAGCTGGATGCGAGCACATCGTCTTCATTTAAGCTGATGTGATAATCAGAGGCAGGGTCAAGAGCAGAGGTCTTATCACATACTGTATGACTACAAAAATCAAGGCAGAGAACAACTAGAACAGTAGAGCAAGATAGTCAGAAAAAATAAAGAAAATGAGAACAGGAAAGTAGGGCACTGGGAACAAGAAATACTGGAAAAATCTGGAACTATGTACACTCCTAGTCTGTATGCACTGTGTATATATATGTGTGTGTGTGTGTGTGTGTGTGTGTGTCTTTATATTTATCTATCTGGCTATCAGTCTGTCTATCCATCTATACAAGTTAGACAAGTTGGCATATTTGTTCCATTTCTGACTGGTCAGTTGTGTGTTACCGGCTAAACGGTGCTATATGAAGGGAACTTGCGATGAATCTGCTTATCGCATGGCGAGAGTGTGGAGATTCAATAAATCATCACTTAGATGGGGGTGCTGTCTTACAACACTGCAGGTTTAAATCATACATTATACACAAGGTTGACTGAAAAAGCAGATGATCAAAAAACAACAATGGCAACAGTGTGCGACAATTAGCAAAAATTAGATTTCAGATTGTTGTGATAATGTTGATATGAAAATTGAACAAGGAGGGATAGATAGATAGATCGATAGATAGATAAACTAACAATGACATGGCCTTCTCTCAGACAGATCAGAGGCAGTGTAAATAGACTAATCGCTCGGGGGGTTTCAGATAACTGCCTACCCGTTTAAACAGATCCACAGCAGATCTGTCTGCGGCATGGTGGCTGGTTTGATGTGGACTAGCTGACAACGAACATTTGTGTGTACGTGTTTGAGTGTGTGTGTGAACCCTGAAGCAGATGGGCTGAGTGCTGGCACACTGCACACTCACACATTCCTAAGGAGGAGGAGTGTGGAAGGACCGGGGATCATATGAATTTTACCATACAGTCAAAATAATGATTCACTTTCACTGAGCCATCTCTCCTCCCCATGCCCTTTGGAAGCCACACACACACACTCAAAGCTCTGAGTCATGCTATGACACACACAGAACCCCAGACATTGAGATGAAGTCCAGTCAGACCCCTTAAGAGTTGAATTGCATATTTTTAAAATACTCTTCAGAGAGGGCTAAATTTGAAAAAGCCATATTCGGCAGGCAATTCAGCTCAGCATCTTATGTTCATCATCTTTTGATTTTCTCAATGAAGTGCACATGCTAAGTTGTCTTCAATGGGTAGAAACACCTTGTTGATGCTGGCCTCATGATGGTCTACAAAAACAGAAAACCACATCAGGTTCCAATCCTGTCAGCTAAAAACAGGTATCTGAAGGAACACTGGGCACATTCACACCCAAACTGGGCAGCTGAAGATTGGAAAAAGACCAGACGCTATTTCTCCAGTCTACAGTTTCAGTGAACCCATGCCCAAAGTACCCTCTTATTCCTGTTCTTGGCTGACAGGAGTGCAATCCAGTGTGGTCTTCTGCTGTTGTAGCCAATGTGCCTCATGGTTTGACATGTTGTGCTTCCAGAGATGCTTTTCTATTCACCACAGCTGTAAATTGAAGCCATGTGATTAGATTATAGGGAGAAATTAGTGGACTACAACTACAACAAAAAGTCAGTGACGCGACATCAGTAGGGCAGTCACATGAGGGTACTTCAGGGGCTTATGAACCAGGCAAGTAGCATTATAAATGCTCTGCACAGGATATGTAGCATATAAAGGGAAGAACTACTTGAGTTGCAAGTAGACAAATCTGGAAATAACTAGATCTTGTATGAGATTTTAAGTGGATTCTGATGTTGTAAAGAAATCTGCAGAATGTGGTGATTAATGTGATGAGATATGAGACATTCAAATGTATGTGTTCTCAACAAGATTCTGAGTCACATGTGTTGGATGGACTATAAAGGAGTGGGTATTGGTGATTGAGCAGGCCAGCATAGCAGGTGAATAGATCACCAACTCTGCTTTGTCAAGGTTGAGTTCCATCCAAAAAGAGATGTCAGAGAGGTAATGCGATAGCTTCTGAAAGACTTGGAAGGTAGATGAAGTAAAAAGGAAGCACAGTTATGTGTAGCAGTGGTGGGAGAAGCCCAGAGATTTAGAGGACATGGAGAACAAGGGGGGGCCAAAAAGTGATCCCTGGGGACCTCCTGTAGTGACACTGTGAGGTAATGAACCTGGACCTCTCCGGGCTATGTGGCGGGTTTAATCCAGTACGTATGATGAAAATAAGGCCAGAGTGATTCACGATCTGGTCTTTCATAGTATGAAAGGCTGATGATCAAAGGTTGAGAGGGATGAGGATTGAGAATGAGTCCATCTTCTGTTACTGGAAGTATTCTCTGTCCTCATTTTCAATGAGTGAGCAACAGAAGATGGAAGCATGCTTCTGGCTATATAAGACCACTTGGAGGAAATGGTTTAGACAGTTCCCTTGTGTATGGATAATGATTTTGAAAATGATGTGAATGCAAAAATGTTTGATATGACAGCAGTATTTTCAAATCTATTCATACTAATCTATTCATAGAAAAAAACAGCCCAGCTCTTACCCTAAAGCATGTGTAATCCTTAGTGTGTTTATTACATTGTGTCAGAATTAGGGATGTAAGCAAATAAGAATACATAATTCAGATTGGACAGATGTGTTCTAAACAAATACATATACAGATACAAATAGTAGGTGTAGCATTCTTGTTTTGCCAGCAAGGTTCACAGTCTGGTTGGGACTAGATGTGTGCACTGGGAACAGTGATCCTGCAGGGTGCAACTATGAATATCACGAGTGGGACGTATTTACTTTTGCGCAGGCACAAGTGAGCATATGAATTTGAAGCTCAAATAATGACCACATTGATTAGCATGAACGAGTGATGGGCTGCATTTTCAGCATTCTTAGTAACTGCCTGATCAGGGCTGTGGTGGTTTAAATGAGCCTACTAATTAATAATTTGGGGAACCAAAACCAACAAAATTTGTTAGAAAACAATTTTTTTTGCAGGATTAAGAATAGTCTTGTGCACATCTTTTGAGTGGTGTAGGGAAGTGGTAGCTCAGTGGTTAAGACATTGGCCTCCTGATTGGGAGGTTGAGAGTTCAAATTCCAGCACTACCAAGCTGCCACTGCTGGGCCCTTGAGCAAGGCCCTTAACCCTCAACTGCTCAGTTGTATAAACGAGATAATTGTAAGTCGCTCTGGATAAGGGTGTCTGCCAAATGCCATAAATTTAGCTGAAGTTGAGGAACTGTCAGAGCCAGAATTTAAACACCATGCTGACGGCACTGGCATTTTTTTTATCTCTGTTTTTTCCAATGTTCTGGAGACAGAAAAAAAGCTTCCGGTTTAGGACACACTCACTTTGGGTTAAATCCCAATACAGATACTGATACAAATTGCTGGAGCACTAAACAGATAGTGGCATGGTGTTACACCCCTAATCAGAATTACAGATAGTTTTCCAGGATGTGGACAATATTGCTTTTAATTAATTGTAACTCAAATGTATCCATGCTAGCATGGACAAAGCCTTTGAGCGCAGTGACAGTCTGTTTGTGTAATTCACAATCTCTTCATTTGTTTTATTCATTTATTTTACAGATTATTATTAGAAATATTGCTCTACCTATGAAGATGGAGTTTGTGTGTAATATTTTGAAATGTTACTGTTACTGTAAACGTTCGAAGACACATTCAAACAAGACACATGTAAATTAAGAGTGTACAAGCTATTTTAGTCTTTTAGTCATTTAGTCAAACAAACTAGCATTGTCTCACACTGCATACATTTATATACTATTTAATATACTATTATAGACTGTTATTGATTACTAACCAGTTTTCCTATTACAGTTAGTGTTTGACTTAAAAAAAAATTCTTGCCTTCAAACCTACTTCAGTTTTGTGTACCAGTCTTCTGGATTTTCCAGATTAGTAAATTCTTTTGAATGTAAGATCAGAGTTTGACCTTTGATTTTTCGACGCAGCTAATGACAATAAACACAACGATGGCAGAAAGTTTGGAAAGAGACAGAGGTTGTCAGTGTGTTTGGCAGAGCTCAGCACTGTGCATGAAATCTCTAAACATTTTACAGTCCAACTTGGCAACCAGATGGCCAGGGATGTTTTGGCTCTAGTGTGCCAAATATAGTAGATGTCGCTTTTAATTCTCCAGATGTACATAAGATATGCAGGTGAGCGTGTGAACAATGCTACTTGCGTCGTCAGTGCTTCTGCTTGAGCATGCAAAGTGTAAACCAGGCCCCTCTGCTTTGTGTCAGTTATATTCCTAAAATCTGCCCCTTCGTGTTTTATTCGTTATGTAGCGTTTGAAGTGGATGAGCAAAAAGACGCACACTTTGTCAAGTGATGTAAGCTCACCCTTCCTACTATAGACTTCCTGTGAGCTCAAACCAGTCTGGTCATTTTCCTCTGATCTCTCTCATCAACAAAGTGTTTCAGCCTGCAGACCCTCTGCACACAGGATGTTTTTTTGTTTTTCGCACCATTTTGTGTAAAGTCTAGAGGCTCTAGAAGAGTAATACTCAAACCAGCCCATCTGGTACCAACATCCATGCCACAATAAAAATCATAGAGATCACACTTTTCCTTTATTCTGATGTTTGAAGTGAACATTAACTGAAGCTCTTGACCTGATTGGCTGATTAGATAACTGCATGAATGTGCAGGTGTACACCTGTTCCTAATAAAGTGGACAGTGATTGTATGTTTCTGTTGTGTGATAAAACGTTCAAATGTTACAGTAGTCCTGAATTATAAATTATATTTTCATTGGAATAAAAATGTAGAGTGGTCAAGGCTTGGGGTCACAGAAAATACATAATGTCCATTTGGGGTCTTTTGCTCAAATAGTTTGGGAACCCTTGGTGTAATTGTTTTAACCAAAATAAATAAATAAATAAACAAACAAACAAACAAATAAATAAAAATATCTACACTAAGCAAGTGTAATCCTCTGGAATTTAGTGTGGTTTTTTTATGTTGTGTCAAATTTCTAGATATAGTCTTCTATATCCAGAATGTGGACACTGTTGTCTTTGAATGATTGTAACTCTTTATTTAGACAAAGATAATCTACTGAATTAACCCTCCTATACTCTACATATAAAAAGTCGGTTTTGTCTCACAGAAGCAGTTTCCGAAGTGCAGAAGCACTTATTAGCTGTTAGTGTTCTGTCCGGGTGGAAACACTTATCATGTAAGACATAAGGCCTTTGCAGTTTGCTCACACAGAGAGGAGATGGAGGTTAATGAGAAACAGGTTTAATTACAATGGATTAAGAGGAAATTCCTTCATGGCAGTGCAAGGCGACAATTAGGAAAGGTCACAATGTTTTGGTTTCCTCATTAACACGGCGTCAGGTTCAGTTAAAGCTGTAATGACGAGGGACTTAGCTTCAGACTTTAGTCGCTGTAGTGCATTTACTAGTGCACTTTGCAGTAAAAGCAGACTGTATCCTCATCACAGTAATATCATTTTGTCTTTCTTCAAGGACTCTGGCATCCCCCCATATCCACACCGGAGACAAAACCCAGTGCTGAGACTGGATGGCTTTTTGTGATGTAGCCAACAATCCTAGTTTTCGGTCATCTAGTTGGAAAAAACAGAGATGAAGTGCCAGCCATGTTGAGCTTAGCCAGGGGTTTTTCCTGGACACACACTCCTCTTTGCGCTCTATAAAGCATCTCTCTTCTGTATATCGCTCCACAGTGTTGGTGGGAATGTGATGTGTCCTTTAGCTGACCGGAGGAATGTCCTTCTAAATGAGAGCAAAGACACACAGTGTCAGTGATTTGAAACACCACTCTTAAGAGATTTCCACACCATTTTTTTCCATTTGCTGAGTTTGAATCAAAGTGAAATCGATTCTTTTGGTACAATTGCCATTTAGTTTGGTCTGGTTTCACCACAATAGTTACATTTAATGACGTAAACATCCATGAAACTAGTTAGTTCCTGTTATCACTTACATTATAGCAGCTACAAACAGTTGTTCCCTCACCAGCCTTGATGTTAATAATAAAAAGGCAGCATGCCATGTTGCAGAGAAACTGAAAAACACAAACCTCTGTCCTGCAGACTTTCCCTGTGGTGGAAAACTTCCTGATTGTTACAAAGCACTGACACTGGAGACTCCTTCCATAAATGTTAAATAAATGTCTCCTTACAGAAAACTTCACCAAATCAATGTTTATATGTTTGTCTTTTTCCTTTTATTATTAGCATTTCATCATGTGGAGTGTTCACCACACAAGTACAATATAATTTTTAAAAAATTTGGATTTGAGTACAAAATCAGAAGTGAGCATTCTAGGTTTGCAGTGTGTATTTAGTCTATAAGGACTAAACCCGCCCCTCACCTTAACCCTGCCCCTCATCTGTACCCTGTTACTCATTTACAATAGGGAGAGTGTGTTGGTGCAGCTTTGGAGGTTTTTCTTTGATTCCAAGCCAACGTGGCATTTTCTCACGTGAACCATGTTTGACAGCAGCCATAAACATCTGTGAGAAACAACAGTGCATGGTCCAAAGACATTCACACGACACAGGATTTTCCTTTTACCCAAGTACCAACTGTGTACAAAAAGCACAGGGAATTTAAACATTTTCAGTAAAAATGCCTATAGCACTAATCTGCTTCAGAATGGCACGCCTTGTGTGCCGCACAGATTCAAATCAGATTTTAGCATAAACACTTAACTGATCTGCTGTGCGTCTTTTCACCCTAAAGGTTAAAGGTTTGAAGGTGCAGATATAAACACTGCAAATTGTTAACACATGGCCTAGCAGAAGTACAATGCAGCAAAAATCCTTTGGTATTCTAATTCCAAAAACAGAGGGAAAGAATCAAATCAAGAAAAGGTTGTGTGAGAGAAATAGCGAAAGTTTTTTAATCACTGAATTAAACCTACAGCTTCTGAAGGAAAGTGTGCTTACACGAAGCTAAACTTGATGAATGGGTGAAAGAAAAGCAGAAAGTGAAGAGGGTGGTGAAAAGAAAGAAAGAAAGAAATAATAATAAATGAAAAATGAAAGAGGGAGAGAGGGAAGGAATAAATCCTAATGTAAGAAAGGAATAAATAAAGAAAGAAAGAAAGAGTTGTTGCAATTCAAATTTACCAAACCATCCACAGTGTACATCTTGCCAAAATTCTCAATAAAAAAAGAAAAACAGTAGAATGAGGAACAACAACACTGTACAACCACTTGCCTTGTAATAAAATTGTAAAGATTAAATACACACACACAAACACACATGTGCGCGCTTAGAAAAGTATGTGGTAAACAGCCAATCAGAGACACACTGTTGTTTTAAAGCACAGTGTTAATGTGATTATACTTAGCACTAATGGTGTTAAAAGTGCTGTAAGTTAGGAAGCAGACGTGTTCTCCCATTATGATACATTTAAACAAGTGAGAAGGGAACACTGACGATGCTTACATTACACCACAAACAGCACACTTTGTTCTTAGTAGAACGCGCTGCCATTTTAGTGCCCTGCGCCAAAGCGCTCTGTGTCACACTTTTACACTTTGGGTGGTTGTTTTATGATTGTAGACAGAGATATACTGATAGAGGGAAAGAATGAAATTCAAAACCTTGTGCTAACACTCAACAACCACGGGTTCTTCTAAGCAGCAGACTGAGGATCTGAAAATTAAACTAACCGATGCCTACAAAGAGAAAGACTATAAAATGACAACAAAGCACTTCCAGCTAGCAATTTCCACTGTCAGAAATATCATTAAGAAATGACAGTTAAAGGGAACTGTGGAAGTCAAGATCTGGAAGACAAAGAAATTTCTCAGAACTGCCTATATGTTGGGCACAAAGGCAAAGCAAATTCCCCATATGACAGTAAGAACCTGCAGGAAAGATTAGCTGGCAGAGGAGTGGTGGTGCACCATTCTACTATGCAGCATTGCTTACACAAACATGATCTGCATGGAAGAGTCATCAGAAAGAAACCATGCCTGTGACTTCATCATAAGCGAGTACATGATGTATGCAAAACAATATCTTGATAAGGCAGAGGCATTTTGCAAGTGCTGTGGACTGATGAAGTGAAAATGGAACTCTTTAACCATGTTCACCCAAGGTATGTTTGGTGTAGAGATAGATGGAAGAATAGATTCCAGGAAATATCAGCAAATTCTTGAAGCAAATCTGACACAGTCAGTCATGTCCTCTGTTGAAAATCTGTGTGTATATCTTAAACATGTTGTGCATGAAAGACAGCCCAAGAATAGCTCAGAACTAGAAGCATTCTGCAAGGAAAGGTGGGTGAAAATTCATTAAACAAAAATAGATAGACCCCTAACTGGCCAAATTTTTACACATGCCACAATTACTATTTATTTTTTAAATGAATCAAATATAAAGTAACTGTGCATTAACATTTAGAGAAAAATGTTTTAAAATAGATCCCTAATAAACAAACCACAGGTAATAAAAAAACTCAACGACGTGACGACGTGAGGAAAAAATGAGAGGAGCCAGACTCACAAGGGAACTCGATGTCTTCTGGGTGACATGGGAAGTGATTCAGTGATATGTATAAGGGTTTATACACAACATCCAATTTGCAAAATAAAACAATTGAAAATATTCAGTCAACATCATCCTGTGGTCAGAACCTAACAATTAACACACACTATGCATGGAACAGGGGTGTACTTTAGTCTCAAGACTATTCAACATGATAAGCGTCACTGCATTGCTGTACCTGATACAATGTCGGAAACGGCAACTGTAAACATTCACAACCGACATAAAGTTATCAATGGTGTCTGTTCCATTTCCACTACTGCATTATATTTCGCCTCGTGGGTCCTCAAGGGTTAGATAAACAGTGACGGTTCGAGGTGCATTTATACTCTCCCTGTATAAACACAAGTGCTCCACAGAAATTAAGAGGAATTGTTTCTTAGGAAAGCTCTTCAAACTCACTCTCTAAATGTTAGTGAGGGGAGCACTTGAATCACTTAAATCCCCTGGCAACGCAGATTCAAATGTTTAAAAAAAAAACCTCATTTTATAAGCATTTACCAGTAATAGCTTCAGTGAATATATATCCCTAACTACTATTTAACTGTGTAGGCGTGTCAGATTGCATAATTATTGATAGTGCTAGAAAATCATAAAGGAATAACAAAGAGGAATTTCCACAGCACTTTTGTTTTTGCACAAGTCATGAGTCATGAAAGTTGCATGGTGCATTTTGCACATATTTCGAGCATCATGGTGCTTGTGGAAAAGTAAGTGGTTTGTTTGCACTCCACTGCCACTTCGACCTTCCGGCTAGTTTAAAAAGTGACACTGATAAACAGTGATGTGCAGAAGCAGCATATATATGCCATCTGGTTCTCTCATGTAACTGCCCACTATTACATGGCGACATGCAGTTTATTAACCATTTAGGGTTTTGAGATTCACTGGTGTAGCTCGGCAACATCAGATGCTTTTGTGGCATTTTTCTGTTAATAACGTTGTGAGATTTTATTATACAAACATGCAAAACATTGTAAAAAAAGTAGGCCTTTGCTTTTCTGTGGGCCCATGTGAGTAAACATACAGCATCTTTTTACAGAAAGGAGATGGATTTCATGGTTGTCAATCAGCTTAATGCAGTTTTGCTCATGCTCAGGTACAAAGAGGCCACATGAGCAGGAAGGAAGTCACTTTAGTTGCAGCAGTTGGAGTAAAATGGGAGTTTGACATAAGCAGATGGCTAAATCTAACTGGTACTTTGGTAGACCTGATGTCACATCCATCAAATATAGTCCATCAAGATAGTCCCAGCCAACTTGAATCATCTAGAAGAAAATTGCAGGAAATAGAAATTCAGAAATATCCACTGGAAAAAAACCCAATAACAATGTTCTTTCTTTTTCAATCAAAGGTAGATTTAACACAGAATCCAAAGCTAACGGTAATAAGGTCATTATGAAAGTAAGTTTTAAAGCAGGCTTACTCTTCCAAAATAACTACTTATTTATGTAGCTCAGAGATTGGGGAAAAGTTTATCCTCTAGAAACAGGCTGGAAATTTTCTTTTCTTTCAAGTTTTTGCACATGTTTATGCTGCTACAAATACTTATTACTGTACATAGGCTGCTACTCTTATGTTTACACTATT
>CM075018.1:3623909-3644035 GCA_037576675.1 Pangasius sanitwongsei | reverse complement strand
CTGTAGTTCTGTGTTGTTCTGTGTCGTCTTATGTAGCACCTTGGTCCTGGAGAAACGTTGTTTCGTTTCACTATGTATTTGTATATGGCTGAAATGACAATACACT
The DNA here is from genome assembly GCA_037576675.1 of Pangasius sanitwongsei. NCBI lineage: Eukaryota > Metazoa > Chordata > Actinopteri > Siluriformes > Pangasiidae > Pangasius > Pangasius sanitwongsei. The sequence continues at coordinate 3,643,929 of CM075018.1, read as the reverse complement.
CCAGTTGAACTTGAACTTGAACTTGAATTATGACATTGGGAACCAGGAACTACTGGCCATGAAATTAGCCCTTGAAGAGTGGTGCCACTGGCTGGAGGCAGCTCACCTGTTCACTATATCCACCGACCACAAGTCTGCGAAATGCCTGAACCCCAGTCAAGCCCATTGATCCCTATTCTTTGCCCAGTTTCAGTTCACCCTTTCATATAAGCCTGGCTCTAAAAACATCAAGGTGGTATGCATGCTGCTGGCCCACGAAAGGGCAATGAGGAGCTCATTCTTCCCCCTCCTGCTTCATAGGTGCCATCGACTGGCAACTAGACCAAGCCATCGCTCGCACCCCTCAGCAGCAAATTCCCTATTCATGGCCCCTGAATGAACTTATTACATGGACACACACCCCACCTCCATAGCCACGGGCCACCCAGGCACACAGTGCACTTACCGGTTCGCGAACACTCTGCGAACACTCTGTGCAGATAACCAGGAGAGTTGGGCCCAGTTCCTGCCATGGGCAGAATACACCAAGAACTCATTGCGACACTCAGCCATTATTTCATTGTGTGCTGGGGTACCAGCCCCCATTGTTCCCCTGCCAGACCAACTGACTTGCTGGCCGTGAATGACTGGTTCCCGCGGAGCGAGCAGATATGAGGGGTAGTGGTAGCTCAGTGGTTAAGATGTTGGTCTACTGGTTGGAAGGTTGTGAGTTCACATCCTAGCAGTACCAAGCTGTCACTGCTGTGCCCTTGAGCAAGGTTCAGTTGTATAAAGGAGATAAAATGTAAGTTGCTTTGGATAATGGTGTCTGCAAAATGTCATGAATGTAAATGGGAAAATACCCAGCAATGTGTACCCATCAAACAGGTGGCCCAGACAAATAAGGAGAACATGGACTGGCACAGAGGAGAAACCCCCACTACCAGCTAGGAGAGAGAGTCTGGAAACCCCAAGCCTGCAAAAAAAAAAAAAAAAGAAATTAAGCCCCAGGTACATCAAGATCCTAAAACACCTCAATGAGGTCACCTACAACATGGATCTGCCATGAGACTGCTGCATAGCCCCCTCATTCCATGTCTCCTGCCTGAAGCCCATCATACCTGGGCCCCTAGCCACTAACATCCTGCCCACCAGCCCCTCTCAACGTCGAAGGTCAACCTGCATACCTGGTAAAGTCAGTACTCAACTGTAGTACCTCACTGAATGGGAGGGGTACAGACCAGAGGAACAATGTTGGATCCCAGCACACAACATTCATGACCCTAACCTGTGCCAGTTCCTTGCCAGTCACCCTGAATGCCCTGGACCATGACTGAGGGGCAGGCCCAGAAAGTGCGGTGCTCCAATTGTAAGCCCTTTGGGGGGTGGGGGCTCAATTTCTCAATTTCCCAGAATGCACTGCAGCCTACAAACATGGCGGCCCTGGACTACACTCCCCAGAACCCTTTGCCAATCACTCTCACCATATAAAAGAGTCTCTCACACCACATTCGGCATGAAGTAATGCTAAGTTTGTTTAGTTCATCTGACATTACCAAGCCTGCTATTTCTGTGCTTGCTATCCTGGTTTTGACCTTGTTAGTTTCCTGGTTTTCATGTTTTACTTTGCCCTTATTGCTGATTGCCTGACCTTTTTTTTGTTTTTTCACCTTGACTTTGCTTCACATTTTGGATTTGTCTGTCTGCCTTTCATTAAAACGCTTAACAGCAATTGCATCCATCTCAGCCTTCACTCATATGACAGTTGGTAGAGACAATCAGAAACCAACTAAGTGACACATTCTGAAAAGTAGCAAAAACACAGAAGAATGAAGACCTTTTTGCACATTTTTAAAACATTAGTGAAAAGAATTATTATTTTTTTTTTTTTAAATAAATTATTTGAATGACAATAATAATGTTTGTCCAAGAAATAATCAGGCCAAATAGATATAATAGAAATATTATTTTAAATATTTAATATCTTTTTAAAACAAAAACTGTATTGTAAAACTCTACTGTATTTTGTGATTTTATGTTTTCCACTAGGCTTTTCTTTCCTTTCCTTATCACAAATATTCCCCGTGGAAACACTCTCTAATGTTGAGATTTAATTAGAGAATTAATTACAATGAAGATCAAACAGCTCCGACAAAAACGGGCCTCCTTTATCTACAACTGGCTGCTATAAAGAGCTTTCAGTTCACCTGACAATAAACGGGTTTTCCCCTTCTCTCCAACACCACTGATATCTCACAGATCACTGCAATGTGATACAGGCATTACATGCGGAGCGAGCCATTCTGATTGGCTCTTCTCCCTAATGGCTCAGATCAGGTATCGCCGCTTTGAAAGCAGGAGCGGGATCAAACGGCTGTTCAGCACTTATCAGCTCCATTCTGCCAGTGTATCAGCTCCATTCAGCTCAATACCAAGTGTCCTAGTGTTAAAACCATGTGTGAAATTTGTGATGAGCCAGAACAATGAAAAATTATTACACATAGGCAATAGAACACAATAGAGCTGCTATTATAGCTCTAAACACATAATAAAATATGTTTGAACATGTCTAGACCATAAAGTGAACCATTTAGAGCTTGTAGACACTTGTGGAATGCACTTAACAGCTCCATGACCTTACACAGACTCAAATTTACACTTTTTATTTCACAGCTGAACTTCATGTCCACGTTTAGTCCAGGTCAAATCGCCATCCAAACACTGCAAAGATGGATTGTCCACAATCACTCACTGCAGTGTAAGCATACATTCTTCGAGCTGAGCGTAAAAGCGGCTTTCCCATACCTGGTATGTGTGGCATTATGGCTATGCTACCCTTTCTGTAACCGTCTTTAATGACCTGACAGAGATTGTTTTCCTTCTCACACTAGTTTTGAACCTGAAATTCCTTTTTTTATGGACCTATTAAACATGTAGGTTAAGGCTATTTACAAAAGACTGGCTAAAAGCTTACAATGTGTAATGCATGTGAGGAAAATCCACTTTTCACGAGCAGCTATTGGACTGAAATCTGAGGCTGCATTATCATTAGCAGAACCATCTCTGAACTTCATGGAATGTCCTGCACTTGATGAAAACATTCGTCTGAGATGGATTTCCTAAGACTCGAACTTTGCGTCTGCTTGAAATTTAGTGTGCGTTTCAGGTAAATGCCTGGTGCCTAAAGCCAGCAGGGAGCCTGGACTTCTTTTTCAAAGTATAATTAAATACCTTATTATAACACTTATTATAAAAAATAAGTGCCTCATAGAAACAATAAAAAAATACAAAATAAAAATAAAAGTAGGACAGACAAGACTGACTGACAATGTCTGACAATGACATTTTTGCTATAGAAAAACCTTACATGATATTTAAATCATTAATAATAATTTACCATATGAAAATTTTATAAAATTAAAATAAAGATTGCAAGTTTGAATCCTGTTGCTAGTTTGGATCAGAATTGGTTGTGCTTTCTGCATGGTAGGGATGGCATACTCTCTTTCCCTGTCAATCACAGTGACGCTGACTAATAGTGAGCGTCTGTGAGTTCATGTATGCGGAAGAGGGTGGATTGGTCTTTTTGTCAAGTGTGTTGTGCTGCCTTGTAACCGTATATTAGCCTGAAGAAGAACAAATAAGTTTGTAATCTCAAGATAACGGAACAGAAAACACTGCAGGAATAATACACAGCCTTTCTGAACTCCTGAACAATAAAGTGAATGGTGAATATACTGTACGTGTCTAACCGCAGCGTTCCAACAGTAACTCTCAGCTTACCCTAAACAGGTCTGACAGACATAACTCTGTAATGAAGTGTGACTCATATGCGGTTTAAACTTTATCCCACTTGTAATTAAAGACACAATGGAGATGAAACCACAAGTTACAGGCCTACTTTCTCATCCTTGGGTCACTAAAGCGAACAAGAGGACAGAGCATATAACTCCAGTTCAAAAATCTTTACCCTGGCTCCCGGTGAGTCACAGAATAAATATTAAAATGCTGCTGTTAGTTTATAAATCACTGAATGGTTTAGGCCCAGAGCATCTCTGACATGTTTAAGGAATATAAACCAGGTCAGTCTCTTAGATCTATGGATACAGGTCAGCTAGTAGAGCCTAGAGTCCACACTAAACAAGGTAAAGCAGCATTTATCTATTATGCTACAAACAGCTAGAACAAACTCCCAGATTAGCTTAGATTTGCCCCCAATTTTTAAACCCAAGTTAAAAAAACAATTTCCTTTCATGTGCCTACAAGTGAGCTCTTAAACGCTTTACTTCTGTAGCAGTGCATTTTTTAAATTTTTTTCCACTTTGTCTTTATTTTACTATTTACATTTTAAAGCATCCCTTTTTTAAGATTTTATTTTTCCACTTTGTATTTAATTTCATATTGACGCTTTTAAAGCATTTCTTTTACAGTCTCCTATTTTTTTTTTTAGGTCATTCTAAGTTTAATCAGCTCTTGGACGTTAAATGCTAGCACTGTTATCCCAAGGATTGATTAATATCTTAGTGATTTTGTAATCTTCCTCATTCAGGGTGCTGGAAAAGACTTGAGTATAACTGACTTGAGTAATTCTGCCCGTTTCCCAATTTTTATCATGTCCCTTCATTTTTTATGTTACTTTGGGTTTAATCTCCTTCTAATGCACTTGGACTTCTGTAATGCACTTTAAATTGCTGTTGTGTATGAAACGTGCTGAATAAATAAACCTGCCTTACCTAAACCACCAATTTTACTGTAGATATGGATCCTGATATGCATGCATGTGTTTATTTTGTGTTGAGTGTGTCACGATCTTCAGGATGTTCTAATGTTTTCCTACGTAGGCGTGTTAGAGTATTCAGTCACTCGTACATCATCACATTTTATTTGTTTCGCCTGTGTAAAGGAGACAGATGGTCAGAGGACACAATGTGGAGGATGAACAGTCCAGTCACATAGAGGGGACAGAGTGTTATATTATCATTTTTGATCATAAAGGCTTTAAAATTCAACTTTGTGTTTCAAATGCTAAATTCGTGGCTACTACACATAAATCATGTAATAAAACATAACAGCGAGTTTATCCTTTTCGTTTTGTTTTTGAACAGCTGTTTACAGCTACTATAACTTAAGTAATAAGAGAAACTAACTTGTATCTCAGATTTTCCTTGTAACATTAATGGATAAAAAATACCCCATGCTCATTAATAAATTAAAAATTGTAATTGTTGACAAATTGCTGGGATATAAGAGGGATAAAACACATCAGGACAACAAGAATCAGGTTATTGGAAAATAACCAACTTTGGGGTGGTAACAGTATTTCTGATTCTGATGTCAGGCTGCATCACACAAACCTGTCATTGATTATTTTCCTGTAACAGCATGCCACAATGTGTTTTATTCCTTACTTACGTGACACTTCCTCTGCATGTTCTCAGACACGTCTCATTGTGAGTGAAGTGTCTTCACTTCTTATGTGAAAATAATTTGTGTTATTTGTGTGAGGAATGTTAGCTAAATACTGCAACACAACATTAAGTCGCTAGATCATATCATTCAGTTGTAAGGAGGTGGGATAGCACTGCTAAAGCATCATGCCATTCTTAAGCTCCTCTTTGTCCATTATGTGTTGACATCAAGATGTTTCTTTAGGTCTTATCTTTTTAGCATACCATGTTTAGCACATCTGTACTGTCTCCTTGAGTTTACGACTCAGAACCTACAGCTCAAGCATAAGTTGAAGACAGAATAGTATGACTTCTTACCTAGATGGAAAAAAATGTTAATTTTCATTTGCATTACATCAACGCCGTTTCCTTTAAACTTTGTACAGAGTCATATTGTCTTATGCACTAGCTAACTATCTAGCTGGCCTGCTAGTGCTAGCTTGCTGACTTGCTAGCAGAGTCAAGTAACGCAGCTCCATCAGTGTCAGGTATAGATGAAGGAGTCAAAGGATGACTAAGTGTTCCTGATGTTTACAGTGATGTCACCTTAATTTCTTGCTTAACACCAATCTAACACTCATCTAAGACTGATACAGAAATGGAACATGGAAGTGGGGGTTACTCCAGGGGAGCTGCATTGCAACATGGCCCCTGGTTTATTTTCGGTTGCCTTGCATGGAAATATTTTAGAAATGAAACACTACTGGAGTGAACCCATGTTGAAAACATGCGTCCTCATAAAGCTGGATGTGTTTACATCAGCATGTTCACTGCGGTGGGTTTGTGTAGCGTTAAAGCTGGATTTATTACACAGTCACAGAGAGCCTCATGGTGTGCAGTTTATTTTTCTTCCTGAGTATTTTTTTCTCCGGCGGCTGTGTATAGTGGGAATGTTTTCGTCTGCTGCCCCCATCTGGACATCCAGAGTCCAGCAGTCTGAGCACCTCACCAGGAAGTGGTCATCAAACAATTTCTTCTGACTGATCGCCTTCCAGTTCTGTCCTGATGGGCATGGTCTCTTCCAGGATGACCCTGCCTCCATCCACAGGGCAGGAGGGCTCACTGAGTGGTCTGATGTGGATGAAAATAATGTAACTCATACGGCCTTCACACTCACCATAACTCAACCACATTGAACACCTATGGGAGATTTTGGAAAGAAATGTTAGATGGCACTCTATACCTCCAACAACTGAGGAAAAATACTTTCGCTCCAATACAGTTCCAGAGACTTGTAGAAACAATGCCAAGCTGTTCTGGCAGCTCGTGGTGGCTCAACACCTAGACACTGGCTAGACACTTTTTGTCAGCTGTAAGTAATTCTACACTCCAGACTGTATAAGCATTATACATTTATTTCACTTCTGGCATATCCGATTTGAGAAGTAAAGATTTTGTAAAGTCTGAATCTAAAACAACACATAGTAACACGTAACTCTTTCCAGACAGACTTCTCTTGGTTATTTGGTAAACAACACTTTTTCATCGCAGAGATTTGAGACATAAAAACAACAGCATTTACAAAAACTAGCATGAAACCAGGTGATTGGAAGAAAAAGCTGCCCCGTCTCGTTAATGTTGTGAACCAATGTAACAAGTCAATCCTCCTCTCCTGGTGTACATCCTTCGCTTAACTATAGTACCCAGAAACAAATATGACACACACTGATAGCTAGCCCTTTGCTTTTTCCGTTGTCTGGACAAATGCGTTCGGAACTGTGTGAATATTGTTTATGTAAAACATAATCCATGGCCAAATCTTTGTTATCCAACTTCATAACCCTTTGTTAGCCAACTTCATAACCCTTTCCTACTAACATAACTTACGCATGTTTTTACTATAGTAACCCATATATGGATATTCCATTCCAAACAAACGACAAATTTAGTTACTTATAATTTGCACCACAGACTTATTTTTAGGTTTATTTTTAGATTTATACCACAGTGCTGTTGAATTCTTGAGTGTGATTGGTGAGAAGGTGATTTAGCTTCTATTATAGCAGCTCTGACAACAGTTCCAGCTGTAACTTAAAGGCTTATATTAATGCACTAAAGTAACTAATTCACATGATCAGATGATCATATGACAGATGATCCACATAAAAAGGGGGAAAAAGAAGCTGTGCTTTTATTTAACAAAGAAAAAATTTATATTTGTTGATATGGTGAAGTTTTCTTTAAGGAAATGTTTATTTAAGATTTATGGAAGGAGGCTCGAGTGTCAGTGCCTTGTAACAGTTGGTAAGTTTTCCACCATGTGGAAGTCTTCAGGAGAGAGTTTGCACTTTCTGGTTATTTTTTGTGTTTTTTTTTTTTGTCTTATTAACTTCAAGAGACAGAAAAAGAGGCTGGTGAGGAACTAACTTGTCTCATGGACACAACATTAAATGTAACCATAAATGGATAAAATAAACTAGGAATTGTTGACAAACTGTGCTATAAGAGAAAGAAAACACTTCTGAATGTGCCGTCCGATCAACTTCAGGATGGTATCAGTAACACTGCTTCATTATAACACCCCGTTGTTGATTATCTTTCTATAACATTATATCCACAAATGTTTTATTCCTGATAAATTAAGAACAGGTAGTGCACTCAGACCTTTAGACCTGACTCTGTGTGTGTGTGTGTGTGTGTGTGTATGTATGTGTGCGTAAAAGGGATGCTGTAACATTAGCCCTCATTAGCAGTGTGTGTTTGAATAGCTCTGCTGTTCTGTTGCGTCTCTCTGCTCTCAGATGGAGGGATTTTATTTCTCCTCCGCTTTGTTGTGGGTTTTTTTGTGCGCTGGACAATGGTTGTGCATTTCTCTCTCTGTCTGCTCCGAGCTGAAAGAGCTCTTTATCCTGCACACAAAGATGGCTGAGTCTTTATGTCTGGGGCAGATGCGAAATATGGAGGTGGGCGAAGAGGACAGAGGTAGAAGTGTGTTTGTTGAGGTGTGTGTTAATCTTTCTATAAGGAGAGTGTGTGTATTCATGCGTGGGTGTGGGCTTGTCCAGTAGAGGGCGGTGATTTGAAGTTGGGTCATGAAGCCATCTGTGCTTTTGAGAAGTTACTATGAAGAAAGTTATAAAATAAGTAAGGAAAAAAAACACATAGGGGAGTGCTGTTATAGGAAATTAATCAATGATGGGGTGTTGTGATGAAGCAGAGTCACTGTTTCCACCCTGAGGTTGATATTTTCCATAGAACAGCACATCCTGAAGTGTTTATTCATCTTATACCACAGCAATTGGCCAAGGGTTGCATTTTTAAAATTTTATTACTGAATGACACGTCATGCTTTTTTTTTGGCCAATCAGCAGCTTCGCTTTAAACTCACTACTACTACTACTACTACTTATTGGAACTACAGACTTTGAATACTAACACGCATTCATTATAATCAAACACTTCTTATGTTCTCATCTTGTCCATTTGTTCATTTGTTCTTCCATTCCTCCAGTTGTTTGTTCGGTCACTTGTTCGTTTTTTGTTTATTATGTACGTCACTTTAATAACGAATAATACAATATCTTCTTAGGCTTAATCTTTTTCAATGTCTTCATCACTTCTAGTCCCTCACTCACAAGAACAGGATTTCATATTATTGTTGTAAATGTTTTTACTCGTGGACGATTGTACCTGGTGCTTGTTTGTTCAGGCCCCCTAGTGGTGTCGACGTCTACAGTTTATTTAGTAAAACAAAACATTTTTAACCAGGTCTATTTTTTTGGTACATGGCTGTCCTTTCACTTAAGTGAGTAGTCATTGGTGTGCAGTGCTTACATTTTGGGACAGTAAGACTTAAGTTGAATTAGTAAAAAAAAAAAAAAAACAACAGGAAATGGGCTTTTAAAGTTTTATTTATTACATGTATTATAAAAAAATAGTAAACGCATATTTGGATATAATATTATATCCAAAACAGTGTAAAACCGAGGCAGGACTTGAGTACAAGGACAAAGCTGAGCACCTGAGGGCTAAGGCATTATTATTATTATTATTATTATTATTATTATTATTATTATTATTAATAAAAAACAGAAGAAGAAGAAAGAGTCTTGCTCAAGTGCTTAGCAATGTTCAACATATTGGCACATGTAAGGACATTACTCATGGACATAAATTTGAGTTTCTGATATTTAATTTAGGAAAATCCCCAGTAATTAATTAATAAAACTGCTCTACTATTAGTGATAATTTGCAAGGTTTATTTTTGTGTACTTGTTTTTTTTTGTTTGTGTATTTGTTTGGTACATACTGTATATTATATTATATTATATTATATTATATTATATTATATTATATTATATTATATTATATTATATTATATTATATTATATTTTTACTCTATATCTCTCTCTTTCTCGAAAACATCCACAGCGATCGTCTTGCCAAAAATTCCCTACAAAGAAAGAAAGAAAAACAGTAGAATGAGGAACAGCAACACTGTGCAAGCACTAACCTTGCAATAAAAAAAGTAAACATTAAACACACACACATACACACACACAGTGTGTATTATTATTCTCTAAAACCCTGTGATATAAACAGCTGTAATGACTTCCTGATTGTTTCAGTGCTGCCAGGAAATCCAGCCTGGACAAGACAGAGGGAGAGAGAGAGAGAGAGACAAAGACTTCTGCCCATAATGCTATTCATATAATCTTTATTACACTTCAAATGCTAAATGCAAATGCAAATGCAAATGCAAATAATAATAATAATAATAATAATAATAACCCGGCATCTCTCACAACTACCTGGACATCAGTAAGCTTTTTCTATACAGATGACATCATTTAATAAAGAGAAATGTGATGTATGTTCAATAATAATCAGGGCTAGTGAATGTCTCTGGTTTACTGCCCCCTACTGAGCGTCACTCATAGTGTGAGATGTGAAAGACAAAAAATAACAAAAATGTACAAAAAATGTAACAAAAATGGATTTGAATTTAGAAGGGCAAAAACTGATTTGATGAAATGCAAGTGGATAAAAAGGACGAGTTATAATCATTTAATTTGATTAAATGAGAAATAATTTCATTAAAACTGTTTTCATCATTCATCACCATGTTCTGAATTTATCAGAAAACCTGAGCATTAACGTGCAGGTGGCTACACAGAGGGGTTCATGGAACTAACAAACTATGTTTGATAAAAAGAAAAAAAAGCGATGAAGTCACGTGAAATGAAAAGTCAGAGCATGCGTTTTGGTCCGTCTCATTCATTAGGGTGGGAATTTGTGTTACTTTTTGTTATTTTACTTCTTGCTCATTGTTTAGTGTGGGTGTTTTTCTTACTTTTGTTTATCATTTACTGTAATTTGTTACTTCTGCCTTGTTTATTGTTTAACATGTTTGTATGTATTTTTTTAATTTACTTTTTAATTTTTTTAATTTTACTTTTTTAATTTAATGTGTGCATTTTGTTAGATATGTTTATTGTTTAATATGTTTTTTTTTTTTTTTTACTTCTGTCTTGTTTATTGTTTAGTGCGTGTATTTAGTTACTTTTGTTTGTTGTTTAATGTGTGTATTTTGTTACTCTTTTTTATTATTGAATATATGTATTTTGTTACTTTTGTTTATTAAGTGTAGGTATTTGTGTTACTTTTGTTTACAGTTTAATGTGCATACATGTATTTTCTTGCTTTTTTATTGTATAATTCATGTATTATATTCATAGTTTAATGGATGTATTTTGTAACATTTGTTTATAGTTTAATGATTATATTTTGTTTAGTCTTTAATGGAGGTATTTTCTCTTGTTTAATGGATGTATTTTCTGTCTCATTCGTCGTTTGTTGTGAGTGATTTTTTCTTATTTTTGTTTATCGTGTGTGTATTTGTTTCTCTTTCCTCTTGTTTCTTGTTTAGCAGGTGCAACTTTTGTTTAGTTTGTCCTTTATTGTGTGTATTTTGTTACTTCTGTCCCATTTATTATTAGTGTTTTTATTACTTTTGTCAATTTATTGTTAAGCATAGGTATTGTTTTTTCTTGTTTATTGTTTATTGGAGATATTTTTGTCACATTTGACTCATTCATTGTGGGTATTTTATTACTTCTGTCTCATTTATCATTTAATGTGGGTTTATTTTGGGTTTTTTTTTTTCTTGTTTAAAATTTATCATGGGTTTTTTTTGTTACTTCTGGCTCAGTTATTGTTTAGCATGGAAATTTTGTTTCACTTCTGTCTGATTTATTTTTTTAACACAGCTTTTTTTTTCTCCATTTTTCTGCTTTGCTTTTGTTACCTCCGACTCCAACCGTTAACTGAATAGTGCACAGAATTACCCGGGTCAAAAAAATGAACAAGGCTGAAATAAAAAAAAAAGACTAATTTCCTTTTTTTCCCCTTTTTTTTTTTAATTTACATGACTTTTCTTTGCCTTTCTTATAATCAAATGCTTGTTATTTCCACTGAGCACTCTATGAGACCAGCTGTATGTTAAATGGTAATTTTGTGATATATATTAAAATGCTAAAGGACAGAATGTGATAATAAATGAATGACAAATCATTTTTAAAATTTGTATTAAACGGCTGATCAGCATGATTTTTACTTCACATGCATTTTAAGTAGACCCATAGTTATAACTTATTTATTACTATTTTCACCTCTCATTGACCTTTCACCTTAGGGGGGCTGGAAAGCAGACTTCCTCCTTTCCATGCATCATGATCATAAATCGACTTTGTTTTTAAGCTTTCTTGTTACAAATCATCAATAAAATCCTGAAGCATTGGTTGTTGGATGCTGATTCCTGATATCCTCACTTCACTTCTTCAGTGTTCATGTTACTCGGGAATCAACCAATCAGCTTATAGCTTCACACATTCACAGAGGTCCCTCTTGCCTAGCTCTCTCCTGTTGCAAGCTCTCTCTCTCTCTCTCTCTCTCTCTCTCTCTCAGGTTTAATCAGAGCACGAAGTAAATTATTCAGAGCTGCTGTGTGGAATATAAGGCCTCCGATTGTCACTTTTATTTTCCCCTCGCTGCATTATTTATGGCTGGCAGTAAGTCTCAGTAGCTGTTGTGCTGTCATAAAGAAATCACATTTCTTCACTCTCTGTATCCCTCTCTCACTCTTTCTCTCCCTCTGATGAGGGACTCTTACCACTGAAGGGTATTTCTACGTCTTTTTTTACTTCTTCCACATTTTATTGCTCTTTATTTCACTACAGCCAGCGAGCCATTAGGAAGAGCCTCCAAGAAGAACCCCTTTCCAGTGTTGTAGGTATCTGGATTAGATCCTGATAAGATTTTAACCACGTGCATTTACACTTAAAATGTAATATTCAGACAGGCAAATATTTAATATTTTGGTCAGCACATGAGTCTGTCCCCCAGTGGACATCCTGGCCTGTCTGGCACTTCAGGCAAAATTTTACTTACCACCTTCCCAAGAGGGCCAAACCCCGCGGATGCCACATGCATCCACTCATCCCCTCAAAATCCAACAACAACATTAACAGTTCTGCACTACTATTTATTTTAACTAATGTTAAAACTCTTTTCTGAGGCAAATTCAGCAGCTAAGAATAAAAATCAATGATTAGGGGGTTTGGCTTTCTTTATCTCCCTGAACTCGGGTTATTGTCTGTGTGGAGTTTCGCATGTTCTCCCCTTGTTCCCCTTGTCTGGGTTTTCCAGTTTCTTCCAACCTCCCGAAAAGATGCCAGTAGGAGGGTTGGCGACTTAGGTGTGAACACGTGTGTGTGTGCCTTGCTATGGAAAAAAAATAATTAAGTTTTTTGTTTTTTGTTTTATTCACAGATGTGCCAAAATTTATGGTTTAGCTGTAGCATTTTTTTTTTTTTTTTTTACCCCTTCCTACTGCATTACATTGTATCCAAATATAATATTATTTCCAAATATGCATTTTCTTCATTTAAAAATGCAGTCAGAAAAAATCCATCTAAAATTAACTGAGCAGATACACTGAATGGGAAAGGATGCCAGACGTAATAAACACACATTTGCTTCTGTTAACAGTTACCTTTGCTTTGTGTTGGTTTTCTCTAGATGAACTTTGACCTGTGAATTCACAAGCCACAAGATCTATTTGGTTGCAAAAAAAGACAATCACATCAGACTTTTGTCTTGCTGTTTTCTTACTGTTGCTTGGCCCACATCTGAAAAACAAGCATCCACCAGTGTGTCCATCCATCCATTTTCTGTACAGCTTATCCTGCACAGAGTTGTGGGGAGCCTGGAGCCTATCCCAGGGGACTTGGGGCACAGAGTGGGGGACACCTTGGGCAGGGTACCAGCCCATTGCAGGGCACAGTTGCACACACATTCACAAACCATGGACAATTTGGAAGTGCCAGTGAGACTATAGTGCATGTCTTTGGGCTGGGGGAGTGGGATGCCAGGGGGGTTGGGGGGTGGGGGGAGCGGAGGGGTTGCCAGGCATGAGTAGAGTACGCAGATGCAAGCAAACAGGGTGGAGGTGGGAATTGCCCCCTCCCCCAGTGTTTCTGAAAATTCTGGGTTTTTTTTTTTCTCTCTACCTGCTAAGATTTTCTTGCATACACACAGTACACAAAAGCAACCAGCATGCGTGAACAGACTGATTCAATATCGAGGTCTTTGTCATACACATTCAATAATACGAGGTTAGTTACAAGTGCTAATCCGAGGCTAACGTTAACTACCTGCTGTTGAAAGATGCTAAATCTAAATTGAGCACTCTCTCTGTATAAAACCTGTGTCTGCTAAACAATTTCACAGAACTTCATTTCTTTTTTTAAGCACACTTTAAAGGTGCGACTTCTACAAAATGCATTTTATTTAAGTGTTTTTTTTTTTATGTTCGGTATATCACCACTGCAGATTTGGGGATTGATTTCTTTTAAAATTGGCATTGAAAAGTATTAAAATATACAAACGATGATACATGAGGATACATGCAGAAGTGCAATAAGTGCACAATTTAACCCATCTGTAGCATGAACTGTAGTCTGTAGTCTAAATACAACATGTAGCTCCTGAAAAACACACTGTGTCTGCATATTAGAAATACATAGATTAAAAAAACCCTGAAGAACACCAAGCTCCTTTGTGCAACCACAAAACAAACAAAGTAATTGAATCTTTCTTTAGGCACTGATCCACTGCTGTGTTCGCTAATCGCCAGTAATGAATTCAATTTTCCACAACAGAATGCAATCAGGATTGAGTTATTACGCGGTTAAAAAAAAAAAACCAACAACACGACAAATCTTGTTCATTTTATCAACAAGAGATGAAACCCAGGAAGCAGAACATCTGCAGCTTCGTTAGTCTTCAACTTAACCCTGTTAACTCCTTCTGTCCTGTTCCGGCCAATATGACGTCAAGTTCTCACTTACAGAATTTGTGTCATTTTAATCTGAAAAATAAAAAAAAACGTTTTCAAAGTGTCTCAGGCTCCAAATATCACTGTACCGCTATTCCTTATATCTGAAAAAACACTGTTTTTACTTGATTGTATGGATGCGAAAGACCAACATGATGCTTGATTTATGATCTGCATAAATTAAAGGAAAATTCCACCCTGAAAACCATTCCATGTGTTTATATATAGAAATATTTGTCATTTTTTAGGGATTTTGGGGCTAAATTTTTAGTTGTTTCTGTATATTTCTTATTCCCGTGAGTGGCACACTGACGTCATGGGGGAACATTGTTATCGCTAACACACTTGCAATGGCGTTTAATAGGAGAAAACTCTCAACATCTCAAACATAAAGAACAACATTCAGGTTTCACTGTTAACTCATACAAACGGTGACTTTTAGTTATTTAGGTTGTGCGTAAACAAAAACTCATCACCGAAGTTGTAGTGTTTGGTTTTGTGTGTGTTTAACACAGAACAATTTACGCTCCTGTCACTGGGAGGCGCCGCAGTTTTCTTTACCTTCCTTTCTGTAGCTGTGGAGATGTGGTGGATTTGCAATGAGTTATGCAAAGGATAGAGGTTAATTAGAGCCTGTCAGAGGCCAGACTTCAACTCAAACTGTCCTATACAGTCATTATAATGCACATTAATGCACAATGATCATTATAACTTAAATTAGCTACTAAAATTACTTTTACAACCCATTTTATTTAAAAAGATAATTTAGTGTGATTTAGATGGATAACACAAAGAGGACATAAATGATAGAGAAATAAAACACAAAGGAAATAGAATTTAAACGAATAAATGAAAAGATTTAATTTCTTAACTAATACATATTCCAGTAAGTCCATTCCTATACTTTATCCAAGTAGACTTACAATGCTGGGTAACTGAGGGTTATGTAATAATAATAATAATAATAATAATAATAATAATAATAAAACTATAAAGAATAGTAATGCACAGTCTGTTTTTTATTTATGTACCTCTAATTTTCTTTCAAGCATACCTGTATACGTAGTCCTGCAGATGTCACGCACCTGGACAAGTTCAAAGAAGAATGCTAATTATCAGGCAGCCATGTATGCGTCTAATTGGTTGTTCTTCTGGCCTCCTTCGCAACCACCCCCCCCCCCCCCCCAACCCCCCATCCCAGAATGGAAACATGGTCATGTGTGTCTTGCTCTATTTTACATAACCTCGATTTTACATACAGGATACAGGATCGGTCCTCACGTCAACTTTTGTATCAGCGTGTATGTGACACTGTCGGGATACGCCATGCTGCTGCATCAGTCATGCTTGACTATACACGCACAGAAAATGTGAATAGAACAGAATAGAATATTTTTTTATTCATTATTACAAATTATTTTCATTACTTATTATTATTATTATTATTATTATTATTATTATTATTATTATTTATTGATCACAGCAGCTTTAATTAATTTTAAAAAATGGAGTGGCATGGCACACACCTGATGGCAAAAAAAGGGTTCCTTGTGGGTTCTTTGCTTCTAAAGAGATTCTACTTAGAACCACAGAAAAGAGTTCCTTAAGGATTACTTGCTTTTAAAGGGGTTCTGCTTGGAACCACAGAAAAGGGTACCTTGAGTGTTTTTTGCTTGTAAAAGGTTTCAACACAGAACAATGGAAAATAATTCCTTGGGAGTTCTTTGCTTGTAGATGGATCTACTGAGAACCACAGAAAAAAAAGGTTCCTTGAGGGTTCTTTGCTTGAAGAGAGGTTTTACTTGGAACAACAAAAAAGCCTTCCTCCGGGGTTCTATGTTCTATTTCGAATTACACAAAAGTGTTCCTCAATGGTTCTTTGCTTGTAAAAGGATTCTACTTGGAATCACAGAAGAGGGTTCAGTGAGAGTCATTTGTTTGGAACTACCTGGAACAATGGAGAATGGTCCCTTGAGGGTTCTTTGCTTCTAAAGGGCTTCTATTCAGAACCATAGAAAAATGTTCCATGAGGCTTTTTGCTTGTGAAGGGATTCTACTTAGAACTATGGAAAAGGGTTCCTCAAGGGTTCTTTGCTTGCAAAAGGATTCTACTCTGAACTAAAGAAAAATGTTCCTTGAGGGCCATTTGCTTGGAAAAGAGTTCTACTTGGAACCACAGAAAAGAGATCCTTGATGGTTAATTGCTTGTAAAGGAATTCCACTTGGAAGGATGAAAAATGGGGTTCCCTGAGAGGTCTTTTCTTGTAAAGAGGTTTTACTTGGAACCTTGACTGAGGAGGAAACCAGTTGTTGTTTTAAGGTTTCCTCCAAAGAGACAACCTGAAATTTTTTTTAAAGGTGCTACTATGCTCTGTTTGTCATCAATCAGTATAATCAGGTCTCATGCAGCAAAACAGCTTTTAATTTTTTAATTAAAACATTCTTTGGCACTCATCTCAACTCACAACCAAAAGATTTACAATCTGCAATTGGCATTGGGATGAAAATCATACAATGTAAAGCTATCTTAAGTAGAAAAACAACTGAACAAAGCAAACACTCTAGATTTGACCTTACAAATGCTTAGCACCCCCGTATCACCCTGTAACCTGATGCACTTTCCTCCAAGACTAAAGAAGACACTGTAATAGCAATCGACAGAGATTTTGAAGAGAGCCAGGAAGGGAGTGAGTCTGAGATTAGAGACAGAGCTGAAGCAAACTGAAGGGCGCCTACAGCAAAGACAGAACGACCCAGTTACTATACATGGCCAGCCCGAGAATGAACACAGGAAGGACAAGAGCGGTGGAAGATAAATGACAGAGAGAGGCAAAGAGGAAAAGCCCTTCTGAGACTAGCGCACTGTGCTAATTTAGCCACCCTCAGTGACTTCTTAGCCCACTGTCCGCTAGAAAGGAGGAGAAAAAGGTGGACTTCAAGTTCATCACAAAATGAATGTTGTAGGTTTAAATGCTTCACTCTTGTTGCAGATGACGCTGTAGCTCCAGCTGCTGCAGAACAGCTGGACGTCTTCTACACTAATTAGGATGAGTGTGTGAATACTATTCAGTGTTTATTCATAGAAACGCTAGTTAAAGAGCTGATTAAAATCAGCTGTGTGTGTCATGTGGCGAAATCACAGCTGGCTGGAGATGATGAGAAAGACTGGTTTGGAGAAAATTTTGGTGAACAAGTTGATGTCTGTTTCCATCAACTGCTGTTCTCTGTTCAGTGCTCTAAAGACTAGTGACATAATTACATCATCAAAGGAAGAACACAAACAGGTAAAGACTTGAACACCCACACTCTTCAGTTTCATCATCACCAACATCATATAGTCATGGGCTGCGTCCCAAACCGCCTACTACTATAGTAAATGGTAAGCTACATGTAGTCTATGGTATTTATCAAGCAACATTATCTATCTAGATTAGCCTTTAGCATCCACAATACTGATTGATTAGGAACAGTGGTGATCAGTGATAGGTTGTTGGGAACAATGGTAATAAGTGAGTGGTGGATGAGAGCAATGGTGAGCAGTGATTGGTGATTGAGAATAATGATGATCAGTGATTGATTATTGGGAACAATTGTGGCCAGTGATTTGTTATTGGGAATAATGGTGATCAGTAATTGGTTGTGGAAACAATACTGGTTAGTTATTGGTTGTTTGGCATAATGGTTTCCAGTGGTTGGTTTTTGGGAACAGTGGTGGCCAGTGATTGGTTTTTGGGAACAATGGTGGCCAGTGATTGGTTTTTGGGGTGGCCAGTGGTTAGTTTTTGGGTACAATGGTGATCACTGGTTGGTTTTTGGGAACAACGGTGGCCAGTGATTAGTTTTTGGGAACAATGGTGGCCAGCAGTTGGTTTTTGGGAGGAGTGGTGGCCAGTGATTGGTTTTTAGGGTGGCCATTGGTAGGTTTTTGGGAGGAGTGGTGGCCAGTGATTGGTTTTTGGTAACAATGGTGGCCAGTGATTAGTTTTTGGGAACAATGGTTGCCAGTGGTTGGGTTTGAGGAACAATGGTGGCCAGTGGTTGGCCTTTGAGAACAATGATGGCTAACTATTGTAAGTCGCTCTGGATAAGGGCGTCTGCCAAATGCCATAAATGTAAATGTAATGACTTGTTTTTTGGGGTGGCCAGTGGTTGGTTTTTGGAAACAATGGTGATCAGTGGTCTTTGGAAACATCGGCTTGCGCAAGTGAAACACTTTACACACTGATAGTAAGTAAACCTCACCTGCTCTTTTAACTTGAGAAACCAGCAGTTGTGATGCTGTCTCAAGTGCAGGACAGTCCCTAACATGAAAAGATCACTAGATTTGTCGCTAAAGTAACCTAAAAAGTAATGTCAATAAAGTTGCCTAAAAAGGTGCCAAAGTTGGCAACCCTGAAGCTTTCCTGTGGCTGCTACATACATAGACGATGGTATCACCATGTACTTAGGAAGTTACTATCAAAATCTCCCTGGATTTATTATGTGTATGCTTTGATACACAATTTACAAGAATGCACTCACTACATGATTATTATGAAACATTTATTTTGTTTATTCTGTTTAGTTAGTATGATCCTGTAATCCAGAAACATGAACAAAATTTTGTCATGTAGCTGAATGCTGTAACGTTGCAGGGTGGATATGTTGGACTAGTGCAATCAGTGTTTCCTCTAATGCAGTTTGCATTTTAGTATCACCGTAATGTCATTCAAAAAGATATTTCAAAGCATAAGAATGTCATTTGAAGCAAGTATGTGAAGATTTGAGCATTCAGGTATATTTAAGATAAATTTATATTATATGTTAGCTAGATTAGCATCCTAGCACCAGTGCAAAAATAAATAAAGAGGCCAATATCAGACAACAAACGTCATGGCTGATTGGTTACATTTGGGTTGGACATTTTGTTCATTTATTATTCTTTATTTAAGAATACATTTATATTTATCTTTAAAAAAGGAAGTAAACAAAAGGAAACTGTGTGACTAGTTTAGATAAAAGAGCTTAGCCTGACTAGTTATCATTAGCATGAAGAAATCATCAGTCCACAATGGTCTTGTCCCAAACCACACTCCCTATTCACTACATTATATATATATATACAGTGGATATAAAAAGTCTACACACCATTGTTAAAATGCCAGGTTTCTGGTGATGAAAAAAAATTGAGACCAAGATACATCATTTCAGAACTTTTTCCACCTTTAATGTGACCTATAACCTGTACAACTCATCTGAAAAACAAACTGAAATCTTT
>CM075018.1:3594856-3609502 GCA_037576675.1 Pangasius sanitwongsei | reverse complement strand
TGTGTGTTAATGCAGGTGTGTCAGTGTGTGTTGGTGTAAGTGTGTTAATGTGTGTTAATGCAGGTGTATTAGTGTGTGTTAGTGTAAGTGTGTTAATGTGTGTTAATGCAGGTGTATAAGTGTGTGTTAGTGTAAGTGTGTTAGTGCAGGGGTGTTAATGCAGGTGTATTAGTGTGTGTTAGTGTAAGTGTGTTAATGTGTGTTAATGCAGGTGTATTAACGTGTGTCAGTGTATGTGTGGTAATGTGTGTTAATGCAGGTGTATTAGTGTGTGTTAGTGTAAGTGTGTTAATGTGTGTTAATGCAGGTGTTTCAGTGAGTGTTAGTGTAAGTGTGTTAGTGCAGGGGTGTTAATGTGTTAAAGCACGGGCTCTTGGTGTGGTTCTTTATGCAGGTGAGAGCACAGGAATCACACTCAGGTCCAGCAGCGTCTGAGTGAGGTGCTGTCAGGCTGCTTCAGAGTGAACTGTAGTGCACTTCCACTACAGTGAGAAAGTGAATCGACTCTGAATCAATTCAGCTGCACAAAGTGAATCAAACGTACTGTGCGTTAGTGCTCCTGCTCTGTCATGCACGTTCAAACCCGATGCTGAACTCTTGAGTTTATTAATGTGTTAGACGAGCTGAAGCAGGTGTTTGGAATCAGCGGTAAGTGTTGTGTGTGGCTAAATTAACACATGTTGTGTTTAAGTGTTGAACTGAACACCAACAGCAACATGGATCACAGTCCAGCAGGATAAAAACAAAGCCACGTTTATATTGTTTATTATTTAAAGAAAATCACATAACGGCTTTACATCGTTAAACTATGGGCTGCGTCCCAAATTGCGTGGACATTAAACCATGTGCTACATCCCAGACCACAGTGCAAGCTAATATGGATCATATATCAGGATCTGAGTCACCCAGATCATTATAAACCTCTCGAAGTATTGAGTCTAATCAGGTTTTTCACGTTTGACATGATTTTTTTTGTTGTAAATGAAGGAATGAAGTTGTGACCAGCAAGTTGTGATTTGTTAGCATGATTTTTACATGGATGAATGAAAACTACATTGCTGTAAGGTAAAACTGTCAGATTTATCCAACTGGCTGGTTTGCATTTGCTGTACGAATTCCAGATATTAAAATTCATCGTGAAAGTGAGTGAGTGAGTGAGAGAGAAAAGTAATAACTGGGCATTAAAGGTAATACCGCTCGTCAATGAGTCTTTACTTAGAGAACCAAGAGGTTGTGATTTTTGCTTAAACTCTATTTAACGTGCGTGATTGGACCACAAAACTATATTGAATAGTTTTTAGGTTAAAAATGAAAAGAATCATGGTTATTTCAGGGGAGAAAAATATACCGTATGATATGATGTTCCTAGTTTGCTGTAAGTCGCACTGACAACCCCGTAACAGCAACTACCAAGTCATTCACATCGTGCACAAGCTCAGATTTGTCTTATGTCATCATGCCTGAAAACAGCACAACCTAAGACCTTCATCCCCAAGTTTCTGGTATGACTTAACCCACAGCTACATATTCAGGTTTGTCCTATGTCATCACACTCAAAAAGTAGTACAACCAAATTATTTAAAGGTATGTCATGCCTTGCAGCTGGAACGACTGTCAGGCATGCTCTTATAGAAAACTAACAACTCAACAGCTCTGTGGTATTTAATTTCCCAGATACTTTCCGCCACTGCGTTGCCTTTGGTATTTATTTAGGGGTTTTAAATTCTTCACATCTTTCTAAAAGTAGCTGTAATCGAGCTGTCATCATCAATACCCAGTCACTGACTGGCTGAACCTCGGATGAGTGCGGAAACAAATTCAAGATTAAAACAAGATCCTGGAAGTGTGGAATGGACATTTTTAAAAACTGGAATATAAATATAATCATAAAACTCAGTGTGATGTAAATATCAGGTGATTATTACACGTCGGGATGTGCTGGATGACTGGGTGAGCTCACCTTTAGTCGACCGTGGTCTGGCTGGAACAGCTCTATTTATTCCTCCTCAGCTCACCTTGGTCTGACTTTGCTGTGAGACTGACTGTCACGACTCGATCTGTGGCGCCACCGCGTGGCTGCACCTGACAAAACCAGACTCTCAAGTTCCCTTTATTGCTACTTTATTATATTACAAAAGAGGAAAAGCCTAAATATCACAAATATCACATGTTAAAATCAGTGCAAAAAATATGACTGAATTTTTCAGTGTGTGAACAGGTGACTTTGATAGATTTTGGTCTCGTATGAGGAGTTATCACACAGCTAAACACAGTCCGTCTGTGTTAAATAATCTGGCTCATGAATAGTAAAAAATCATCAATAATTATTACTGTATGAATATTTTAACTTTTTGAAGAGTGTTAATGGAAATCCTTGGCGTGTTAATTTAAATGTTTATAGAGGTAGTACACTGTACCCAGTGACAAAGTGTAAGGCCATTCGTTATTTTGATTAATACGTTTATTTTTAATTTAATTCTTGAAAAACACATCATTTACAATGCTGCTGGTTAACAGAAAAAGAAAAGATCATTTTCTTCATTTATCACACACGGCTGGCTTCGTTGTTTAATATTTAATATGGTACCATCTAACTTTGTGCTCTTTAAGCTCTTTGGAGGTTTTTTTTTTAAAGAGAATACACAGCAATATGATCATGTTATAATAATATAGGCCATGTTGTGTTGAGCATTACAAGCCGTTTGTGCAAGACTGATACATCTTTGGACTCTTAATGGCATATCAAGTAACATACTCATACTATTTACTCTGATACACACACATCATACACACTCCACCACTCCTTAAAATACTCCTCCCAGGAGGCACGGGGGCACTTTCAGAAGCCTGTTAATCTCTGTGCTGCATCACTTACTCACCATTTGACCTACTGATCTTTCGTTAATGCATTAAAACCTCCAGTTTGTTTATTCAGCCCAATGAAATCAGGACCTCTTTCTAATAGTGTTTCTAATGCACACTTGATGAGTGTCCCATGTCTATTACCCCTTGGTTGATTGTACTTGGATGTACTTGGCAAAACATGACCTCAGTTGACTGTTTTAGTGTTTATAAGGCACATGTTTGTAAAAATGTACACCTCTGTGCAATGATGGCAAATATTGGCACTGTTAAATGTTGAAACTAAATTATGGCACTGTTGTTGGTAAATGTTGGCACTGTTGCTTCAAATGTTGGCACTGTTAAATGTTGGAATTAAAGTATGGCACTGTTGTTGGTAAATGTTGGGATTGCTCTTAGTAAATGTTGGTACTGCTGGGGAATGTTGGCACTGTTGTTAGTAAAAGGTGGCACTGTAGTTGGTGAATGTTGGCAGTGTTGGTATATATTGTAGCTGTTAATAAATGTTGGCATTGTTGTTGGCAAATGTAGGCACTGCTGTTAGTAAATGTTGGCACAGTTGTTGACAGATGTTGGTACTGTTGTTGGTACATTTTGGCACTGTTGTTGATAGATGTTGGTACAGTTGTTAAGTGTTGGCACTGTTGTTGATAGATGTTGGTACAGTTGTTGGTAAGTGTTGGCACTGTTGTTGATATATGTTGGTACAGTTGTTGGTAAGTGTTGGCACTGTTGTTGATATATGTTGGTACAGTTGTTGTTAAGTGTTGGCACTGTTGCTGAAAGATGTTGGTACTGTTGTTGTTAGATGTTGGCACTGTTGCTGATTGATGTTGGTACTGTTGTTGTTAGATGTTGGCACTGTTGCTGATTGATGTTGGTACTGTTGCTGATAGATAGAACATTTACCACAGTTGTTGGTAAATGTTGGCACTGTTGTTGATAAATGTTGGTACAGTTGTTCCTAAATGTTGGTACTGCTGTTGATAAGTTTTGTTAGTGTTATTGGTAAATGTTGGCACTGTTGTTGGTAAATGATAGCACTGCTGTTGGTAAATGTTGGTAGTGTTATTGGTAAATGTTAGCACTGCTGTTGACAAATGTTGGTACTGTTGGTGGTAGATTTTGGTACTGTTGTTAGTAAATGTTGGTACCATTGTTAGTAATATTATATGACCACCATCTATTAGCAACATATACATTACAACACTGTGAAATTCTTTTCTTTGCATATTCCAGCTTGTTAGGAAGATGGGGTCAGAGCACAGGGTCAGCCATTATACATCGTGCCTGGAGCACAGAGGGTTAAGGGCCTTGCTCCAGGGCCCAACAGTGGCACCTTGGTGGTGATGCTTGAACCCCAACATTCTGACCAGTAACCCAGGTTAAAGCAGCTTTAACCATTGAGGCACCACTACCAGTGTTGACCTTTGTTGGCATTTTTGGCACTTTTGGTAAATGTTGGTACAGTTCTTGTTATTTTTGGATTTATTATTGCCACTGTTCTTAGCAATTATGTTGGAATTATGTTGGCACTCATGACTAATTTTTTAATATGTTTTGCAATTATGAGCACTGTCGTTGGCAAAATCCTTACACGACTGGCACTGTTATATTCATGTTTTTGACACAGGATCCTCTGGCACGCTTCTATTTCGCAATCTTTTTGGCAACTTTTTATGCTTTGCAGCAGCTTGCTTCAGTTTCAAATATGTGTAATCATCTCTAAGATGTGCATATGTTTCTCTGGGTAAAGGGAAAATGATGACATACGATCAGCTCATGCTGCTAATCAATCATTTTAGACATTTCATGACTAATTAGTGCTAATTAAGCATGACATACCATCTGCTTTTGAAGTGCTATGACAATGTTATGCATTATTATGGCCTTCGTCTTTATTAGGTGCACTTAGTGTGTGTATGTATGTGTCTGTGTGTATTTGTGTGTGCGCTTTTATCTCTTGGTAAGGCTTGCATTCACCTGGGCTTTAGAATAAATGCTAAATAAGTTAACTTTATTATTATTATTATTATTATTATTATCAGTGAAACCTGTTTGTATTTTATTTACAGTGCTAAGGAACAGCCAGGAAAGGGAAGAAGACTTCAGCTCATCTTCATTTGCCAAATGTCGGGATTCATGGACCGTTCCCTTGATCTTTTAGCCTCACTGGAGGAGGTGCCTTCAAATCTGCCCTAGGCTCTGGACTTTTTCTGCAGACTGTTGCCCTTGACCTTTGCTTCAGACTTTTGGCCTAGCCTTTTACCATAATCTTTTGCTCTTGGTTGGTTAGTAATAGACTTTTTGCCCCTGGACCTTTGCTCTAGACTTTTGCCCTAGACCTTTACATAGCCTCTTGCCCTGGACTTTTGCCCGTCGGTATTTGCCCTAGATTTTACACTATGCTTTTGGCCAAGCCTAATCCATATAGTTTAACCCTGGACTTTTGCCTTACACTTTTGTTCTAGACCTTTACCCCTGATGTTTGCTCTAGCCTTTTGCCCTGGACTTTGCCCTAGGCTTTTGCCCCAGGGCATTTATCCTAGATTTTTTTGCACTAGCCCTAGCCATTGTTTTGTGCCATAGCTGTTGTCGCAGCTTGTGCCCTACAGCTTTGCCCTGGACTTCTTCCTTTAGACATTTAGCCTGGCCCTTTGCCCTTGGACGTTTTCTTCAGACTTTTGCCCTAGATGCTGATCCCAGACTTTGGTCCTTGGGCGCTTGCTGTAGCCTTTTGCCCTAGACTTCTGCCCCCAGATCTTTACCCTTACTTCACCACTTGCCTTGCTTCATCCTGTCATTCCCCTCTCTCTTTCATTCTCTCATTTTCAGACTGTTACTTTAGGTGTGTGTGTGTGTGTGGGTGGGTGTGTGTTGCTCCTGCTGCCCTGCTGCTATAAGTGTAAAGCCTCACTAAAGTGCCCCTTCTTGCCCTCTTCTCACTATGTGTGCTGCGGGAGGAGGGTGAATACTAGTTATGCTAATTCCATCCCTTCTCATGTGCTGTCAGGATGTGATGTCGTCATTGACGTGGCTGTATAAAATGGATAGATGTAAACACAGCTGGTTTCTGTGTGTGTTTGAGTCTGTATGGTTGGACCGAGAACTGTTGCATATATTCCATCACTTATCAAACACTAATACAAACGAATACATTTGTTGAACAAGACAGATAGGAGAACTCCAGTACAGTGTTGTAGGAGTGGCAGAAAGCAGTAGGGATGATAAAGTGAAAAGTCATACCTAATGGACATCTAATGGCACCCTGACATTAGCAGTGACATCAGTGGATAGCGCTATTAAAGGATAGTGCTGTCGGGTGGCGTGTCTACATTTAGCAAAGAATCCATCCTCATTCAAAAAGATCTAGTGTTGTCAAACTAAATATGTGAATTGATTACCACAGTTTATTGGATGTAGGTGTATTTTCTGACAAGTCCTGATTTTTCCCTTTCTTTTTCACTTCTTTAGCTTGACATAATGCTACGCAGTTCATACTAGATAATTACACAGTAGAATAGTTTACTCAACTAACGTAAGCTGAGCCAGCTAACTACCAACACAGCACTGAGGAAAAGGTGGGCCAGCTAACCAGTTAGCTTAGGTAACATGAAGCTATCTGGCATTATATAGCTAGCCAAACAAACTAGCATCAAATCTGTGATTAGCTGATCAAATGTAACTTAAGCTTCACCATTGATGCACCACAGACGCTAGTCAGCTGGTAAATTCAGAACATGCTTGTTGTCTGGCGTATGTAAATTAGTTTTATGCTGTTTCTATTAGCAAACTATCCCATTTGGGTTATTAGCGGCCAGTGACCAGCTATTAGCTGACAGGAAACAATGTGTGTTTGTCTGAATGTGAATCTCATGATTGTAAAATAGTTTGTAAATAATTTTATAGTAACCGAATGTTTAATATCAGATTCACTATGATTCTTAAAACAGGAGTTTTGCGGATCTATGTCAGTGTTAAATTCTTGAATAACAAGAAACAAGCTGAGGAAGATGATGTATTAGTGTTTGATACCTGGTGAAATAAAAATATCAAGGCCATACTGTATGATCCAAATATGATGTACATAAAGATACACGATGCAAATAACAACCGGACATTTTTCAAATGTATGATAAATCTGACACTGATGTATACAGTGAAACATTCTGGATCTTTCTGTGTCCTTGTGAAAAGTCGCAGAGTTGAGCTCAGCTGCAGTGACCCAATTTTCTTCACCTTCAGGTGGGCTGCAGTGTTTTTTTTGTTTTTTTTTTTGTAATACAAAGCTGAGTGTGTTGCAGCCACACAGACACACACACACACACACACACACAAAAATTGTATGCTGCAGTATCCTTGGAGCTGTGACAGGGTGCAGAAAGGAACACGGTGCAGTGAGAGTGATGTGGGTCATCTATCATACACACACACACACACACACATGAATCAGCAGTATCAATACATCCCACACTGTTGCAACAAATCTGAGTGGTTCAAAAAAAAAAAAAACACATTAGCCTTTTTGCTTCAACTTTTTTTCCCCCATATCATTTTCCCATTAGCCATTTTGCTATAGATTTTTCTTAACCCATTTGCTTTAGCTTTTTTTTTTTTTTTCTTTTCTTTGGTATTTGCTTTAGCTTTTAATCCCACAGCTTGTTTTTTTTTTTTTTTTTTACGGTTTTTCACTTTTGCCTTAGCCTTCTTGCTTTAACTTTTCTCCTCACCTTATTTTTTGTTTTAGCGTTTGCCCTAGGCTTCTTGTTTCAGCGTTTCTCTTTAACGTTTTTGCATCAGCCGTTTCCTAACCCATTTGCTTTAGCTTTTTCATTTAGCCTTCTTTTCTTTGGTTTTTTGCTTTAGTTTTTTTTCCCACTGATCATTTTGCTTTAGCTTTTTGCTTCTGGTTTTGCCTTGGTCTTTTTATTTAAGCTTTCTTTCTTTCTTTCTTTCTTTCTTTCTGCTTTGGATTTTTCCATAGCTTTGTTGCTTACACTTTTTTCTAAAACCTTTAACTTTTCTCTTTTTTTTCTTGCCTTTTTTGCCTTAGTTTTTCTTCCAATCTTTTTTTCTTTTAGTAATTCTCTAGTCTTTAAGCTTTCTTCCCCTTGCATTTTTTCCCCTAGCCTTTTTGCTTTAGTGATTTCTCTTTTTCTTTTCTTTGCTTCTTGCTTAAGCTTTTCTTCTTAGCTTTTTGCTTCAGCTTTTTCCCCTAGCTTTTTAGCTTTTGATTTTTTTCCCCTTAGTTTTATTAATTTAACTTTTCTCATTAGCCTTTTCCCTAGCCTTTTTGCCTTCGTTCCTCTTCCTCTAGTCTTTTTGTTTTAGCTCCTTCCCGAGTCTTTAGACTTTCTTTCTACATGCATTTTATTTTCCTTGCATTTTTTTGCCATAGTCTTTTTACTAGCTTTTCACCCTAGGTTTTTGTCCGACCCTTCCCCAGCTTTTTTTCTTATTTGCTTTGCCCTATTTGACATCAGTGATGATCTTGCACTTCATACAAATGCAATATTTGCTGCAAACTACAGCAGTAATGCTGCTGACATGTTCATTGCTTACGAAGGTGCAGAAAGGAACTGCTAATGTTGCATATTAGCATGTGGAGGATTGTGGTGACTCGTATCTATTTCGTCTTGCGTGTGGGAAAAGTCAGGTGTTCTCATGACAATAATGCATGCTCATGATTTTCTATATACACAAAAGGTCCAGAGTGCACTACCAGGAGCACTCTGATTGTGTTAGTTAATAAACATATATATTGAAAAATGTGTGATAAATAGGAGTGTATCAGATGTAGCATTGCTAATTGGTCCTCGCATTCATGCTACTTCAGCATAATTTATTCCAAACAGCCTGCTCCCATCCCCCTTTATACTCCCTATAAATATCACATAAAAACAGGTGGAAGGGATCCACATCCAGCATCCAACTGAGACAAAACCTGTCATCCTGATCTTGGAGAGGAAATGATGTCACAGGGTTTTCCTCATACTGACATGTCTGACTCATTTGCCTCAGATCCTCCAACGCATGAAATATCATGCTGTCTTTCCAGAAGGATTTTCCAGCTTGTCACATTGTGGTTCATCCCGTTTCTGACACCCTCGTCCACTTCCTGCCAGTATTTGATGGAGGGGTCGGAGGAATAAAGTCCAACCCACACCCTGTTTTGGTATTTCATATTTTGCTGTTGATGTTTACATTTAGAAACAGTTTCTTCTGTCATTTTGAAAAGAAAACTGTGCCAACACCATGCTCCTGAAATCCCCAGTGTCTAATATATATATATATATATATATGTGTGTGTGTGTGTATATATGTGTGTGTATATATATATATATACGTGTGTGTGTGTGTTTTTAAATCAAACTTTATTGAATAATTCACAGTTTGTGTGTGTGTGTAAAAGAGATAGTATAAGAACTAGCTAGTGTGTTATTTGGCATGTTTCCATATTAAGTTTTTCTAAAAAATTTTTAAATAAAATTAAATTTAAATTAAATTTAAATTTCATTTTTAATTTGGTTTTAAAGATCCACCGCTTTGTAAAGGAAACTGCACCAGACTGCAGCAATGCCTTCTGGGTAAGTCAACAATGATGTCAGCTGAATCCTTCATCCAACAATCATCTTTAGCTAGTTGAGTGTTACTTGTTACTTGAGCTGCTTGAATGTTACTTTAGCTACTTGAATTTTACTTGGACTAATTGAGTGTCAGTTGTGCTATTGAGTGTTACTGAATCTACTTGAAAGATACTTAAGTGTTACTTGAGCTACTGGAGTATTACGTGAGCTATATGAGTATAACCTGAGCACCTTGAGTGTAACCTAAGTGTTAATTGAGCTACACTATATAGCCAAAAGTTTATGGACCCCTGACCATCACACCCATATATGGGCCTTCTCCAAACTGTTGCCACAAAATTGGAAGTACACAAATGGAACTAAGAGACCCACCCCTGTTCCTGCATGACAAAGCCCCTGTGCACAAAGCGAGCTCCATGAAGACATGATTTGTCAAGAACTCGAGCGTCCTACACAGATCCCTGACCTCAACCCCACTGAACACCTTTGGGATGAACTGGAACACTGACTGCACCCCAGACCTCCTCAACCAACATCAGTGCCTGACCTCACTAATACCCTTGTGGCTGAATGATCACAAATCCCCACAGCCACGCCCCAAAATCTAGTGGAAAGCCTTCCCAGAAGAGTAGAGCTTATTATAACAGCAAATCTGGGACTAAATCTGGAATAGGATGTTCAACAAGCACATGTGAGTGTGATGGTCAGGTGTCCACAAACTTGTGGCCATATAGTGTATATAAGTGTTACTTGAGTTACTTGATTGTGACTTGAGCGAGTGATGGAACGTCCAACCATTGAGTGTTTTTCAAAAAAAAAAAAACAACATATTGTGCTTTTTAAAATCCAAACAAATCCAAACAACAGACAATAAGCAGAACAGTCAGTTAATATCATGATTTATATTATTGTTATTATTATCATAATCATTATTGACACCACCACCATCATCATCATCATCATCATCAATACTAATCCTTATAGTATTATTATTTGGAAGGATAAGATGCATCTCAGATGAAGTTTTTTTTTCATACATAGTCCATTGTTTCATCCAGTGGTTTTTATAAAGTGCGCACGTTTTAGGACAGGAGATTAGTCCTCCACTTCTTCTCATTTTTTTTTTAATCCTACAAAAAAAAGCTTTGTACATGAAAGTAAAGCAACTGTTCAACCAAAAATGAAAATGAAATGGACCCAAGCCATGCAGCTTACAAGATGCTAAACTGGCAGCTTACTAGTTAGCCATGTAGCTCCAGTGCAAAACTAAAAAAGCAAACTTCAAACACTTCTTCTTTGATCGATTACATTTCGGTTAATTTACATTGTGTACATTTTTATTTTACCTAAACTATGATGTGAATTAACTGGCTGAGAAATGAAGGCTTGATCTGATCACTCATCCATGTACTGTACATTGCAAAAAGAGGCAAAGCTTTTATAAATATCAGCTTTAATCCTCAGCTGTTTGTGCTTGGAGTATATTTTGGATTTAAGTAATAGTTATAACTACAGTGAAATGCTGTAAAATAGCAAAGGCATTTTATTACGCTTAAGCTAGCATTGAGGATGACGATAAAAGCATTTAGCCTTTTAACATGTTGGCTGTGTATCGAACTCTATCGCTGTAAATCTCTTGGGTATTATAACTATATCATATGAACGTTATAACTGTATATCAGATACAATATGCAGTACATATATTCAGTATAGCGAGGCGGTTATGGAAAGTACATTAGAACACACTCATAAGAGTCTCCTTTAAGCAGCTGTAACTAATATTAACTGTAGGATTTTATTATCACATTAATCATATGTGCTTTATAATTATTAAGCTCAACGTTAGAGACAAGATCTCTAGAAATAGCATCCTGTTGTCCTGGTGGATTTACAGTCGGAAGCGAAACAAAAAAATCAACTGCATACAGTCACATGAAGCTGCTAGCCCCGAAGCTACATTCAGGAAAATGCACAGTGGAAGACCAGGAGAGGAATATTTGAAGTGGAAAGACAGAGATGAGAAGAATAGGGGATATATATATATATATCCCCTATTCGTTCCTGTCCTGGCAGTCAGTCGTTATTTAAAACAGCAGTAACTCTATTTTGAAACTGTACACCAGTTGTGTCTCAAATCGCATACTTCTGTAGAAATAGCTACCTTCACAAATTTCACCAGAAGTCAGTCACTGCACCAGAGGCTTTCTGATTTACTCTAATTATTTAATTGAATAACCACATTTAATAATATGTTTAGTTTTCAATGCTACACTGATGATCATAACTCAAGCTTTTTAATATGTACACATCAGAGATTATCTAGACACCTAGACTTGGCTCAAAGTAAAAGTAACTGCTACCAGGATCGAATGAGCAACTTTCATGTACCGCGTCCTTTCCCCTTCAGTGAATTAGCTTTTCCGCCAAGAGAATTTTATTCGTTTTTGGTCTGATCGTTACTTTAGCTAAAAAAGCAGAAAAGAATAGTTTTTAGGTACCATGAACACTCCTAAATGCTACAACTAAACCGTAAATGTTGGCACCTCGGAAACCGGCAGTGAGACTTTTTAAGCCTAAAACACAAGCTACTGCTATGTGCAAACAAAATTTGTCCAGAGATCTGTTTGTTTTTCATACTTACAAGTTAACTTCTAATGTGACGTAATGCTAACACACACGGAGAGTCACACTGTTATTGGTAGACACTCATCTTAAGACACTTTTAAATTGTTACAAGGTACAGTTGGGTTAAACCTAATGATAAAATAAACTGTTATGCTTTCAGAGACAACAAAATAACTACAAGAAGGTTAACAACAAAATGAAAGACCTAGCTGTTTAACGCCAGTGTTTCCGCTGTGGATATCAGTGAATGTGGTGTAATTGTCAATCACTCCAGCTTGCAGTTTATGCAGGTGAGTGGGATGTTTCTGTTTTTAGATGATGCAAGCTCAGTCTTTTTCTTTTTGAGCGCCAAGCACTGGAATGCTTTGTGATCAGAAGTCAGAAATAACAAGTAGGAACTTTGTAGATCCGAGCCTTAGCTTTAGAGTCGTCAGATCGATAGCTACAGTATGCTTGGGCAGATCTGGCATAGCTAACAGAGGTTAGTCATAGAAAATTTTGTCATTGTGTTCAAATGAACTGTTAATAGACAGTAAATTAAAATAATAGGCAATTAAATAAGCATTCAAAAATAATAAGCAGTAGCACAGCAAACATTAAGAAATATATCAATTTCTTAGTATTTAAATTGATCAGTCTCTCATGTACAAATGCATGTCTGTGTTCTGTGTACTGACTTTCTAGATTCATTTTAAGCATTATGTCATAGTATGTGATTTGAGACACAGGTTTGGATTTTTGTTAGCAAAGAATGATGGAATTGTTTTAGGAGAAGTATTGAGAAATTTGAGAATTGCACAGCTGGCTTAAGAATTGGGGCAGTTTTCTAGCGAATATTGCATCTAACTATTTTGTGCTACTTTGTACTCAGATTCAGAGTTTTTTTTTTTTTTTTTTAATACATTGGCAATACAGGATAAAATTTACTGCATGGCTGGCTTGTGTGCTGCGTCTAACAGAGAAACGGACAACCTTCCTGCAGTGAGACCCTGAAAGTGTACACTAGCACTCCCATACAAACATGATGTCATACAAACCTAAAAAAACATAATTAGAAATTTCACGGCACAGATTATTTCTATATTGCACATACTGCTAATCTCACAGAGAAAATATTCATAGATACTGATAGTGATAGGAATACTTATTACTATATTTGTGAGTTAAGTAGTTTTTCGTATCTCATGCATGCTACAGGGAATGTTTTTAACCATGCATGCACTATTATATCCTATCTTATATAAAAGGTGTCTTGAGTAAGCATGTCTGTATTTTTTTTATACAGGTTTCACCAGCATCTGACATTTTTGTGAAAAGAATGAAAATCACTCGAATATGGAAAACAAAAAAAAAAATACAGGTCATATGCAGTGGCAGTGAGTTATCTCTTTGGTGACCTGTATTAAAGAAGGATTAAGGCCCCTCCCCTATCAGAGCTATGCTATGTTCATCCTCACCTCATGAGTCCTCAATTTTTGTCAATCAAAAACCTGCGACATCTGCGACATCAGTGCTAGCCTTTTTTTTTTTTTTTTTTTAACTTCCAGCTTTACAGTATAAAATATATCGCATAATTTACATTAACGTAGCAGCTGGCCTAGCTGCTTATCTAATGTTAGCTAGCTTAGCTAACTAAAATTACCACATTAGAGCAAGAGCTAATCAATATTATGTAGCTAGCCAAGTGTGTCAAACTTGCTAACATTAATGTTAGTTAGTAAACTAGCTAAAGCTGGGTTAATTATTTTTATTGTATGGTCAAAATGCATGCTAAGCACTTAAATAAAAAGAAAAACTTACATTGATGTCACATGATAAAATTTGTGATTGACTGATTGAATGGGCTAACCATCACTTAGCAAAAGAAGATCGTTTTGCCCCAGATTTTCCACGTTCTTGTACTCAGTACTTAATACTGAGGTATCATTTAAATAACAGTCAACATTTGCTGTCATACTGTGACTCTGATAGTAGACGTGTTTCCACCGCAAGAACCATTACACTTCCTACCCAGAGTTGGGACATTCCTACAAACTAAGAACCACTGGACTGGGAACATTGCAAACTGGCCATACACAAAGCTCACAGAATATTATTTTTAACAAACCTGCGTTTAGCTTACATGATTACGATACATGATTTATATGAGAGGCAGTGCAGCAGATAACTAGCAGATAATTTTGCACGTGCTTCTAGTGGCACGTGGCTCAGGGAAATATTTTGAGGTGTAAAATTGCACAGCTGGGGTTGTATACACAAAGAAACCTATCTTGCCATTTAGAGTTCTCTTAAGTGGCAGTAAGAGTTCTTAACTAAATGTTGCCTCTTAAAACCTTTCAACAAAACTGCTGAGAGACATTTTTTTTTACAAAGCAATTCTTAAACTAAGAACTAAATTAACTAATTGGCTGGTGCAAAATCCAAGTGCAAAAATAAAACCAAGAAATCGAAACTGTTGCTCATTTCATACATGAAAACAAACATCTAAATGCTTACGTCTTCTTCTTCTTCTTTCGGCTTTTCCCTTCAGGGGTCGCCACAGCGAATCATCACTCTCCACCTATCCCTATCT
>CM075018.1:3559896-3594756 GCA_037576675.1 Pangasius sanitwongsei | reverse complement strand
CATTACTCTGGACTGTTGACCCCAAGTACTTAAACTCCTGTACCTTCTTCACCTCTTCACCCTGTAATCTTACTGTTATCTAAATACTTACGTCAAATATGTTTTTTGGCAAAGTCAGCATAGCCTATATACAGTATATGTGTATCTATTGTGCAATGGATTTACAGCATTTATTTATGACATGCTGACAGTTGTGGGATTTCTATATCTGTATTTTATCCTGCATTTCTGGGGACATAGAGATGGAGTTCATATTTAATTAAACCAAAAAATCTTTCCCTTTAGGTCACGCCCATTCTAGATTTATACCCGAATACAGATATAGATACTATTATTTGTAGCACTAAACATATACATATAGTGGCTAGTGTGTATTACATAGAATTAGAGTATTGGTTTACAGAGTCTATGTAGTGGACTATACCATAGTGTGTCAATGGCTTTGTAGTTTGTAAACACAAAAAAATCAACTTAATATTAGGATTAACACGCTTATTTTTTAAGAGTTTTCCCTAAATCTGCCAGTTAGAAGCTACTTTTAACTTTTAAGATTCTTTGTGAATACAGCCCCTGACATTAGTGTCCACCTCAAATTCACCCAACAATGCAGAACAATAAAGAATAACACAACCTCACCCTCCTCCATGTTCTTCGGTGGAAAACCGTCTATATAACAGCATTGTAAAATATCCTTTGGATGTCTTGGACCTTGTCATAGCCCAAACCAAGAAAACTGAATCCCTCCTACCCCATAAAATGTCATTCCATGTTACACGTCCTAGCTACAAACCCTGTGAGAGAGAAAGGGAAAAAAATGGGAAAAGAAATTCCTTCACATCACATTGTTGAAATACAGTGCAGGAAGAGGTCTCGTGAATAAATAATAAAAGAAAATGGCATGAATAAATATTGCAATGAGACACATTTACTCCATTGCCACACACATACAGTCGAGTAGAAAAATCTGATTGCACTACATGATTTTATTTCCTCAAGTGTTATCAAACACTGATCTACATTTCCTCAGCTAATTTTCATAAATCGTGTTACTTGTTGTCATCTCTTAACGAGTAACACCATATATTCTCTCAGCCATTACCATTACATATGCTTTCAGCATGACACTTGAGAAATCACCATGTTAGTGTTTGATAACTGATGAAATAATACCAGTTCTTCGTAGCGGACCTTGATTTTTTTAATCGACTGTACACCTTCATTATTTCATGGCTCGCAGAGAGGAATGTTACATTACATGTGGAATGCTGCAGTGGCTGGCAGTATGCTTTTAGTGTGTGATCCACTTTCTTTTTTTTTTCTTTATTATAGCTCTTTGTTTATCAGTGAAGAGGAAAGTTCTCTATGAGTTGGCAGTTTAGCAATGGTCCCTTATGCTACCTTTGCTAGCATTTCTAGTGGTTTGGCTACGAATTTGGCTACAAGCAGAGATGAGGGAATGGTCTCCCAATTATAAATAAGTGATAGGTATTCCTGCTGCAGTTGTTGAATAGTTAAGGTTATGGTGATGGCCGTGATTAGCGCGCATAGATATATCTCAAATCCAGTACAACTGGAATTATTTCACATTCTCCAAGAGATCTGTTGATCATCTGCGACTTCAACTGCAACTTCTCAGATCTTCAGCACCCTAAAGCCATGGAAACATGGATAAACATGGCATATCTCTTCCAAAAAAGCTTTTCAATCTGTCCTCTGCTAGCAAGAAATATCCAGCTATACATCGGTGAGCATCTTGGTGATGTTGACATAGTTGGTGTTAGCAAGTGTGCAGTTGCCGGTTTTGAGGTTCTCCTCACGGAAATCCTCGTTGCTGTTGTTCACGGCCTCCTGGATCTCCATGTAGTCAGACTTGCTCATGCTGGAGACGCTTCGGCTCTTTTTCAGATCCTCCGCCGAGTCAATCTTAGGGACACTGGTCACGTTGAGGTATTGTGCCTGCTCCTCTCCCTCTGTCTCTCTGTGGTAGAAGTAGTTAAAGTTGGACACGATGACAGGGACTGGAAGAGCGATGGTCAAGACACCGGCGATAGCACACAACGAACCAACGATTTTACCCCCAATGGTGGTCGGAACCATGTCGCCATATCCTACAGTGGTCATAGATACTACTGCCCACCAAAAAGCATCTGGAATGCTGATAAACTGTGAATCTGCTTCGTCTGCTTCCGCAAAGTACACGGCACTGGAGAAGAGGATGACTCCGATGAACAAGAAGAAGATAAGAAGCCCCAGTTCTCGCATGCTCGCCTTGAGAGTCTGACCCAGAATCTGAAGACCTTTTGAGTGGCGTGAGAGCTTGAAGATTCTGAACACTCGCACCAATCGGATCACTCTGAGAATTGCTAAACTCATTGCCTGTTGACCCTGTTGACCATCTTCTGGACTTTCGGCCAATTCAGTCCCCAGTGTGATGAAATATGGAATGATGGCAACAATGTCAATGATGTTCATGATGTTCACAAAGAAGCCTGCCTTACTTGGACAGGCAAAGAAACGGACGAGGAACTCAAAGGAGAACCAGATGATGCAGAGTGTCTCCAGGATGAAAAAGGGGTCGGTGAAATAGGTGGATGTATAGCTTGCTGTGGAGTTGGAGTCACTGTTGTAGGTTTTGTGCATCTCCATGTCCTCATTGCGAAAAATAGGTAGCGTCTCTAGGCAGAAACTGACGATTGAAATCAAGATGACCATGACGGAAATGATGGCAATAATCCGGGCTGGACCGGAACTTTCTGGATACTCAAACAACAACCACACCTGCCTTTGAAATTCGTTCTCCGGCAGTAGTTTCTCTTCCTCTTTAATAAATCCTTCATCCTCCCTGAAAATCTCAATGGCTTCTTCGCCAAGTTCATAGAAGCGGATCTCCTCTGAGAAAATATCCAAAGTGACGTTAACTGGTCGCCGTAGCCGTCCGCCGGACTGATAATAGTACAGAATGGCATCGAAGCTTGGTCGATTCCGGTCAAAAAAGTACTCGTTCCTTAGCGGATCAAAGTAGCGCATCCTCTTTTTAGGGTCCCCAAGTAAAGTATCAGGGAACTGAGAGAGCGTCTTAAGCTGTGTCTCAAATCGTAGACCTGAGATGTTAATGACCACTCGCTCGCAGCACTCATGGTCTGGTTCCGGGTCGTATGTGTCCTGAGGTTGACCCGGATGAGCCGCAGCTTCATCTATGTGGTCACTTGTAGCCACGGTCATGATGGGAAGAGTGGGTGAGGGACGGGTAGGGGAAGAGTGCACACTACGTCTTTGACCTTCTCACACGTCAGACGAGGATCCAGGATTACCTACAACAAGCAGATGAAAACAATGCTTAGAAGACTTGTTTTTCCAATGGACAAGCTTTATTTCAACTTCTCGGGGGTCTCTTTTCTAATAGAAGTAGTCTTATTTCATTGTGTCAGGTTCTCTAATGTCCTTTCTCTGAATTTTAGATTTGAGTGCTTATTTTTTTTGTCTAGTGCCTTAACCAGTTGGGTCTGCCACATTGTTGTTTCCCTCTTGTCCTGTATAGTTAGTGTGTACTGTTAGGGCTTTTATTTTGTCAAGCTTCCAGTGCTTAAACTTGGATTGTTACCAGCTTGTCACTACAAAAGTGGTTTCTTAGCTGGTAAGGTTGATTTAGTTCTAATCAAGAACTTGTAGTGCCAGGCACTGGTAGGGAGGCAACATATATTTGTCACCATTACAAATTGAGAAAACTGAATGGTGCTGATGGTTTTAAAATTACTGCTGAAAATTTGTAACTCTTGCAATGACAGATTGATGTTTTGTGGAAGAAAGAGGCTTTGTAATGATATACAGCAGGGGTCAAGGACTGGTGGATCACAGACCGAAGGCAGAACCAGTATTTGTATTTCAGTGAATCGAGCCACCTGCTACACGTATACTGAAGCAGAACTTAAAAAAAAAAAAAAAAGCTGTAATTCGGTGACTCCAGTATATAGAACATAAACAATGTATCTTCTGTTGCTTTGTGCCAAATCACGCTGACAGCTCAAAGAAACAGATTGTTGGATGATTGGACAAAAAGTATGTGTTTATTCGTGATTCTTTATTCTTCTTGAAGTGCCACTATGAAAAGAACATAACCAGTTCAGATTCATGTCTCTTATTTATAGCCATGAACTAATCACTTATGGTTAAGCATTAACAAGTAAGTGCTGTCACCATTCAGTCAGGTTAGTCTCTTACCCAGATGTTTGTAAACAAAGAATTTTATGTAGCAAAACCTTCACAAATTTTAGTTGAATACCCTTAATATACATTACGCTGGAGCTACATTGCTAAGCTAACAAAACTAACAAAAGAGATACTGATGTCCATACATTTTGTGCAGATCTGGGATTAGAAGCGATTTATTTTTCATTCCGATTTGTTCTGAACAGAAACAATATCTTTATGTTCCTATACCACCATTCCACATGCCCCACTTTAGTTGAAAACCAGTTAGGATGAAATTAAAGAATGGTTAATAGCGTTCTTTAAGTATGACATGATTGCATATTCTGCGTACAGGAAATCTAGGGTATAAATAAAAGCAAACACAGCATTTAACCGGAAATGTATATTTATTTTGAAAAATTTCAGTGCATCCTTTTACTTTGCAGTGTTTGTTGCTTGCAGAATCGAGAAAAAAATTTTTTTTAATGCATTGGACAATCTTTGAAAACCTGGCTAGAGCAGCTATCTAACAGCAGATCTTCCTGTAGGTAGGCATGCAGGAAGTGACGAATTCTGGACAGGAAAATGTTTAGGTTTAGGCTGTACATTCTTGAAGACACACTGGAACAGAAAAATAACGTCAACCAGTTAAGCACTTTTTAAAACAACGTGTTCACTTTGGAACAATTTAGCTTGATTTTGTTCTTGTTTTCATTTACGTTCAATGAAAGTCTTCATTCATTTTTGGTTTTTGTTTTCATTCTGTGTAACGTTTCTAATCCCTGGTGTAGATTTTTTTTTTTCCCTCAAAGCTACAGTTAAAACAATTAGAAAATCTCCCACAGCTGTTATTTTATGTCATGCTTTAGCAAACTATGTTTATGTTCAGGTTTGGCTCTTAAATTGGTGCAGACTTGGGCTGTAGGATGGAGAATGTAATTATCCCTACATGATCTTACACTGCCTTAAGCACTCAATTCTCTCACAGAAGTTCATTTCTCAAATGAAGGAATAAATGAACGTTTTTTTCCCCTGTTAGTTTTACATTCATCATTAACTTTTTTAAAATTACATGCCAAGCACGTAACATTGTTTTGTTGTGACCAATAATTACAGGAAGAAAATGCCACACTATCAATATCACTATGTGTTGCGGAGGATTACTGGTGAACTTAGCACATGCTTGTGGGAAAATTTAACTGGCGGTTAGGGAAATCCATTAGTTTGCTAGAAAACGCAAGAAAAGCGCATGTGTAATTGTAACCACAGAATAAATATAGCAGCTGCCTTTATCTGGGTGGTGCATTAATGCAGCCTAAAAAGGCTGCCTACGCAGGGGGCTGGAACTGATTGGAAAATTACTTTTTTCATAAATTGTGTTACTGTAGTTACTGCAGTTTGCTTTTATATAGTAATATACTATAATGTACTATGTAGTTAGTGCGTATTTTGTGTTTATATACCCTGTCTTGTGTGTATTTTGAATTGAGCATGTATTATGGGTATTGGATAGTCCTGTGTTGCACTGACTTGATTGACCCCAAGAGCACTTTAGGTATATACTTGAATCCATAAATGTGTCCACTTACTAGACCTATAAAGCTCGCGCACAGCTCTGACGGAGCGCTCTGAGATATCGGACCAACAGCTCTGCTGGGACGCTTGCATGTTTGCTTTTATCTCCGCACAAGATCAATATTCTTCTTACTGAAGCTGCATCACTCCTTTCTGGGTTCAATTATGCACAGTAAACCTAATCGCTCTTGAGTGCCCTACAGGCGAATTGGATTTGATCCGCTCCCGGCTTGCATTAGCAACAGAGGTTTGAGTATCACTGAATATATATGGGTGCTTTCTATTCCGAGTCAAGGTGAAGGAAGAAGATGCGGTAAAGTGTGTGTGTGTGTGTGTGTGTGTGTGTGAGTGTGTTCAGCTTGGATCAAAGAATACAGTCCAATAAGGACTGGATCTTAAAGCTTGGATCAAAGAATAAAGTCCGATACGTACAGAACACATGCTGTCAGGAACAAGTACTGTACATATGTATCCTCAAGCATACAACAGCAGGTTTTAAGGACAAAATACACACCTTAATTATGTGTAAATCCTCAAACTAACCATACCTTTCACAGTAGGACACCAGTGACTAGCATTTGTACCTTAAAACCCTAGTTTAGACTATAAACATGAGAACTGTCTAAGACATTTTCAAGAAAATCTAACAGGTTGAAGCTGACTTTCTTAATTATCCATAAACTACTAATATAATACTAATCATTTAGTTGTAAACATTCTCAGTCTGAGGTTAAATTCACCTAACACCACCTACTTTTTTTTATTCAATTCATCTTTAATCAGAAGTCTACTAATAATCTGTTGATAATAAAATGCAGTCAATTTTATAATGCAGTTATGTTATTAAATTAAGACAAT
Organism: Pangasius sanitwongsei; assembly: GCA_037576675.1. NCBI lineage: Eukaryota > Metazoa > Chordata > Actinopteri > Siluriformes > Pangasiidae > Pangasius > Pangasius sanitwongsei. The sequence continues at coordinate 3,588,135 of CM075018.1, read as the reverse complement.
AATATATAATTATAAATAAAATAATACAAATAAAATTTAATGAACAAGATTAGAACTATGAACATGCACATTTTAAAACAGACACACAGCAAAAATGCAGAAAAATGAGTAACAAACTCAGAAAGAAAGGCCCTAAAAGGTGATCCAAACAATTAAGGTTCACTGGGGTTTAACCCTCAAGAGAACTTCCTATCTACAGGACGCAGTGCCTCATATAACAGCATATACCAGCAACATCAATTCTAATAAACTACTAACACTGATAATACACTCTCAGTTTTGTACCTTTAATAAGTATCTTTCACCTGGAACTGTGTATCTAGAGCACCTTTAAAAAGGTACGTAATGAGTTAAAGGTACTCTGTGCACCTTTCCAGGTGAAACATGCATACTAAAGGTAGAAAAGGTGTACGTTTGAGGGTGACAGCCCTAGCAACATGGAATGATAATGAGTATACCTCTAAACCTTTTGAATTTCATGATAAAATCAACCTAACACATAACCAAAAGCCAAAACATGAAGTGTGTTCATTCATTGTATCAAACTACATCTCAAGCATGTCTACTAGCCCAGAACTCTACTATGGTACTATGTGGAACTATAATACGAGAACTTACCTCTGCCCCTCAAAACACGCAGTGGGATCATTTGTAGGTCCTTCCGAGTCGTGGGTCCTCTGCGTTTGCTGGTGCGGCTCGGCGTTGCTCTGTGCTGCAGTGATCCTGATCCTCCACCCAGACGAGGACGCCGAGCAAACGGGACGCTGTCATCGACCTTTTTATATATCCGTCCTTTACAGATGATCAAACATTGGCCCTAATAAAGCCAGGTGGAGTCTCAGACTGCATAATTGCATTGAAAGATGCTGAAATGAGCAGTCTGGACTGTCCCCTACCCCCCCCCCAACCCCAACACCTCTACCCTCCCAGTGTGTGTGTAAATGTATGTGTGTATGTGTGTGTGTGTGTTTGGGAGAGCTTGAACTGTCCTGACTGCATTAGACATCTGCAAAGAACAGAGTGATGGTGGTATCAGCAGGTATCACACTGGACCCACATTTTACAGATATACAGCCTGCATGCAAACACTTGGCTATTTTATCCCAGTTACTACATTTCCTAAAAAAAATTTAAAAAAATAGAAAAAATAAAAAATGGAAAATATTGTCTGAATACATACGTTTCCATTCACTATTTGCCTCAGGTTGCATTTTGTGTGTTAAAGAAATTGCACTCCAGCAGTATTTCCCACTGAACTGGTAAAAATTCTCATTTTCTCCTGAGAATGGTATGCATTCAGATACCGGGCTCGTGCACTCGTGAAAGCCGAAAGTGAGAGGCGAAGCTGCAGTGCATCATGCTGCATCATCTCCAACAGAACCACACCACACCATGCACTAGGCTGGAGCAGGCACCATTTTATTATTATTATTATTATTATTATTATTATTATTATTATTATTATTATTCTCAGAATTATTCAAGCAGGCAATGCAGAAAAACACATGCATTGAAAAAAATAAAATCTCCGCATGAATGTATCCGGTGTGAATAAGGTCTCTTGCTCTTACTTGCATCCTCTCCGTTCATTATAACGGCGCGCATCGCGTTTTAAGACTCAATAAACTCCGACTTTCCGTCGTTTGGTTCCTAATCGTGCCATTTTACAGCTCTGTGTCCATGCTGCAGATGGGCGATGCCGCGCTCGCTCGCACACACACATACATACACACACACACACTCACGCGCGCACACAGACTCTCTCTCTCTCTCTCTCTCTCTCTCACACACACACACACACAGGAAGGAAGGATTTCACCGAGGCGCAGTGCGCGCTCCTTCTGCGCGCATCCGCATCCACAGCGCAAGCACAGCGCATGCACGGGAGCGCGCCCCTGCTGCCTGGCCAAACATATCAAAACGCACAAAATTAGATCTAAATGAACAAGTTCATTATCTGACTATGCAGTAATACGCATGTTTATTCAGAACTGCTTACTGTTTGATCACAGTTTACAATATTACTATGATTTTTAGATATTTTATACATTTATTCTAAATATGAATGGAATTAAACAGGCCAAATGAAATATAACAAGCCAGCAGGGTGAGAATATGAATCCATAAAATGATAAAAGTTATTAATACCCTATCTGACCAATCAGAATTATTACTGAACACAAAAATTCAGTATAGCATATTACAAATAATAAAAGTGCGTTTAAAAAAGCCTCTACTAGTCAATTACTGTATGATCAACACTCAGTTTGCCTATATTTTCTTTTTTTCACTCACTGTCATGTTGGGAATTCCATTCCATATCAGTCAGCAACAACATTTTCCAGATGAAAAAGCATGCTTATAGTAATTAATTTACTTATAGATCCTTTAGGTGAAGTTTAACCATGTGAATTTTCATTCCTTGGGAATGTGAGACAAACAACTAAATACATAAATAAATAGGCAAAAAACCAGCTGGTGTTACACATGGGGCTGTGTGATGCAGCCTGATGTCAAGAAGAGTCACTGTTATCACCCTGAAGGTCTTTATTTTCTTATAACAGTGTTCCTTTTATTATTTCAGTTCCCTTTATACCACAGTGATTCGCCTATGATTACAATTTTTAATTAGTTAACAAAGAATGTCATACTTTTTTTTAATCGATTTATAATTACAATTAATGTTGACACATTAGTTCCTGTTATCATGTACATTATAGCAGCTATAAACAGTCGCTCCCTCACAAGCATCTCTTTCTTCTCTCTTGAATTTAGTAAGACAAAAAAAACCCCTGAAGAGGTGGAACTTAATGACTGTTACAAGGCACTGACACTGGAGACTCCTTCCAAAAATGGTACATAAACATCTCCTAACAAAAAACTTCACCACACGAATGATTATATGCTTTTATTTGTTAGAGAGCAAGTCATTTTTTAAGGTGGAGTATTGCCATACAAGTCCCTGTGAAAGAGTGTTATGAGTGTCATGTATTTGAATGAACACATTAATATCAACATCTTCTGGCCAATCAGATTCAAGAGCTCAACAGTGCTGAGGTATAAATGGTTTTATCGTGAGGTTGTGGTTTTATTCACTGTTCCAGAAATAAATGCACATTTGCTATGGTTTACATTTGCTAAGGAATGCTTAATTTTACTTCATTTTACATACATACATATGAACTTTAAATATAAGCAACTATTTACACACACACACACATATGCACACACACATACACACACAGTATTATTCCTTTAATGGTGGAAGCACTTAGGAGTTCCTCAGCTACACACCCTAATGTTATAGACACAAACACACTGCAGGCCCGGCCATGGTGCACTGCTAATTATTCATGAGGCAAGCAGTCCATTATAATGGGCGCAAGCACCAACACACACACACACACACCGGTTGACTAGTAGTGCATTAGTGAACCTGTCTGATTTATTGCTGCTGAGATCAGGGATTTATATATGTGTGTGTGTGTTTCTTTTTGTCATTTTGTATCTGCCAAAGCAGCCTTATTGCCCAACCTCATTGTGATAATATTTTTATTAGTCTTCCACAGTCCTCCTTCCTGTTTCTCTCTCTCTCTCCCTCCCTCTCCCTCTCTCTCTCTCTCTGTCTCTCTCTCTAGTAAATGAGCACCTCATTGATTTTGAATGGGATTTCAACTCCTTCTTTCTCCCTTCCAGTGAACAAATCCATAAATATCCACATTACTCCTGCGCTCCTGTTCGTGTGAAGGACAGATGTAGGACGTACATCAGCTCAAGTTCAGCCCTGTACATGTTGAAGGTGCTTTTACTCTCTGACTGTGTTACACAGGATATGGAGGGTGTGTATGGACATGGAGCCTCGCTGAGGGATGAAAACACAGCCTGTGGATTGAGACGTAGCCAGAGGCAGAGCCAGCATGCTGTTAGCTTCAATAAACACATCCTCATATTGGTTCACTAGGTCAGGGATTAAGAGTACCATCAGTCTCAGACCCTGTCAGGAAGGTTAGCATAGTAAAACACAAGACAAGATTTTATTTCTTAATTTATTATTAAATAACAAACTGCTAATTTAAGTAATGGTGAAGAAATAGGTTGTCGTTTGAAGACATCTAGGGGAAGTTCATTCCTCATGTCTGAAGTTTCTTCAGGATGGGTATAACCCTAACGGCCTTGAATGCAGTCAGTACATGGCCAGATGTTCTGGAGTCACTAATGAGAGATGAAGAGATGAAAGGAAGGAGGACTTGTGAGATGGTCTGGAGCATTATGGAAAAGATGAGATAGAGTTTGAAGGTGGTTGAATTGCAGGATACAATCATCTGCTGAATCTCTTGTTGACAGATGAGAAAAGTGTGTCAGAGAAAGAGGAGAGGAATCCTACACGCAGGGGTCGGGGTGAGGTTTCGACAGGGAAGAGCGGAGAGTCTAAGAGGAATGAGAAGAGGTCAGTATCAAGTTGTGATTTCCTCCACTTTCTCTCAGCTGCTCTTAATTCTCTCCAGGTGCTCTGCAACACCTCAAACAGCCAAAGAGCAGGGCGAGAAGACTTCCTACATTTAGAAGGTAGAGGGCAGAGGAGGTCCATGGATGTGGAAAGTGAAGAGAGGAAAGTGTTGGTGGCTAATTCCAGAGGTAGAGAAGAAAAGAAGTCAAGCTCTGGAATGGTTGATAGGGTACCCTTAAGAAGTGTGAGAGAAAGCATAGGCAGAGGACAGAGCAACTGGTGTAGCCGAGTTCTGTGGAGTGGCGAGTTCTGTGGAGAGAGTGATAGGAAATTAAAGCTGAGATGAAGTCAGACTTTCTGTACGGCAGACTGGCAGTTCCAGAGCCCCACTACCACCACTGTTTGGGACTGAGACAACAGTGGAGGGTAGATGAGGGTACAAGTAGTACGTTTTCTGTTTTTATTTTTTTTGGTTGTATTTTTTAAAACACACTCACCCATTCACTCAGAGTCTTTAATATGCTCAATAATTCACTCAGATAGTTTAAGATGCTCAGTTCTATTGGTGGAGAATGAAATGGGAATTTGGTAAATGGATCAACAGGACAGTACTGAAAATACACTCTTACAAAATGTAGAACCCTTAAAATGTTCAATGTATAATCCTACAACAGAGTGTTTACCATAAGAAAGGGTTTCAAAAAAGGATAGAACAGATTGTTTCTGATAGAGAACACTTTTCCAAAAAAGGGGAGAACCTTCATTAGAACCCTATTTTGTAGGTACCAACCATTCATTATCCAGTGAAACCTTAAAGAACCTGTGAAGAACCATTTTTCAAAAAAAAAAAAACACACAAAAAGAAAACAAAAAGAAAACAAAACAAAAAACATTTTTGGAACTGCATTTCTTTTTTCTTTCACCCATTTATTTGCTTGTTTGTCTGTCTTTCTTTCTTTCTTTCTTTCTAATATCCCCCCATCACTTTCATCTTCTTGTAAGCCACCAAATTTCCTTCATGCATATCTATGCATATCTACTTTTTTTATGTTCATAGAAAGCCTATTATTATTAATATAGCATTAAACAAAATGTAGAACAATTGAAAGATTCTATCTAGAACCCTACAACAGTGATTCCCTATCAAAAATGGTTCCAAGAAAGAGTAGAACCCATTTATTGGGAGCTCAGACCACTTGTTCAGAAAATGAACCCTTGAATGCCCGTTGAAGAACTCTTTTTTTCTAAGAGTGTATAGTGAATGAATTAGGCTTTCCCTGAGCACAGTGTGTGCACTAGTGTGAAGTGTCCTCGGCTGCTAATGGTCTTTCAAAACAATACCGATGTGTTTAAGAGCCGAGGGACGAGGAGCTGTACGAATCAAACACTGAGTGCTCAGAGTAATGTATATTAAATTAGTAATGACTGATTCCAGCCCATCAGAATGAAATCAGTGTGGAGCTCAGTGGAGAAATGTAGATCAGGTTACAGAGAAATGAGAATGGAAAAGGCTGAGATGGAGAACATCACCGCCATCACGGAAAACAAATCCAGCCGATCCGCCAAGACATGATTTGTGAAGTTTACTTCGTTAGTTTTGCACTGGAGAGAAAATATAATACTACATGTCTAAGTCATCACACACCTGCCATATGTGTACATTTGTACATAACATTTGATACACAATGGCTGAATAAATCCCTATTGAAAAATAAATAAATATGCAAATCAAATTGGAATTATATTATCATATGAATTGATTCTAATGTACTTTCCAACTTTGGAAATCTGAAAGCCATATGTCCCATTGGAATCAGTCTGCTATCAAAGTGAGAAAATGTAAATGAAACACAGGGAGAGTTTTGCTCTGGCACGCCACTGACATGCCACGCAAAATGGAGCTCAGATGATGGAGCGGTGAGTTGTGAAATATTCATGTGAAGAGATATTTTAAGCCTCCTGTATCCCGAGTACTGTAAAGCTGGAATACAGTAAGGCTCTGGGAATGTACTGAGCTGAAACACAAACATTCACGAAGGCCCCAAACCACACATACACACACACACACACACACACAGTTCTGTATCATCGAGATGAGGATCCACTCTGCCACATTTCAAAGCATTATTTACAAAAACAGTGTGTATTTGCCTTAACTGTGTTTATGGCCACGTAATCAAAGTAAAGTGAGTTATTTTATTTTTTTATTTTTTGAAAGTCGTTGTGTAGATGAATTGTTTGGCTGTGTGTGTGTGTGTGCGCGCATGTGTGTGTGCGAGTGAGTGCGTGTCTGTACTCGGCTGGTGCTCTTTAAATGACATCATCATGTATCGAATTAATAATAAGATCACACAATATATGGTGCCCATATCACAATGCTCAATTCTGATTGGGCAGAAGGTGTTGATTAATTTTCTGTAACAGCAGCTGCAGGTCTGGCTGCAAAGTTGATATAAATGTGCTCATCCTTACGTTATCATTTCTATGGTAACATCTAATTCACAGTTTTTGTATGGTGGACATGTCACATGAACAGATTTTTAAAATGTTTGTACTTGCTGATATGGTGATGTTTTCTGTGAAGAGATGTTTATCATTTAGAGAAGGAGTCTCCAGTGTCAGTGCCTTGTAATAGTCAGAGGTAAAGCAGTAACTTTAGGTTTTCTGACACAGAAAGGTCTTCAGAACAGGGGAGTTTACACTTTGCAGTTAGTAGTAGTAGTAGAAGTAGTAGTAGTAGTTGTTGTAGTTTTTGTGTTTTGTTTAACTGTATTAACTGTATTCATGTTGTGATGCAATAATTAAAATTGGTGGCCTGTAGGTGGCGCCACTAAAACAACTAATACAAATAAACAAATAATTAGAAAAACAGAAACGTAATGACATCATAAAACCCTAATAAAAAAATATTGCAATGGAATTATTATTTTAATGTGTGCTTATCCATGACTGACTAATATAAGTTTTTATAACATAAAAATATGCTACAGTAATATGTGTAAAGTAAATATATATAATAACAGTATACTATTTATCCATTTCATTCAGTTATTCATTCAGAATAGTAAATTGATTGTTTGTTGTGTGGGATACGTGTTTAAATCTACAGTTATGGTTAATAAAAAGATGAGATGAATAAAATAATGTATGACGAGTTAGTCCAAACTCTGTAGAAGCACTTTGCTTACACAGCTATCTAAAATGTTACTACAATTTGCATTGTTATGAGTACACTAAAACAATAAAACCTTTTACTGATAAAGTCATCTTTTTTTTTTTTTATGAAAGATAATACAATTAGCTAATAGAAAAGACAAAGTCCTTCAAAATGTTAATGCAGATCAATGACATCATACAAAACCAACATCTACACAGACATACTCAGATATCTGTGTTTAGCCACAATGCAGCCTTTGCTTAATGTGCTCTAATGGACCAATAATGCAATTTGTATCAGTTAAAAAATTACGAGCATAACTATTGAGTTATAACTATATTGTTTCATTTTTTTAAAAAGGAAAAATATGTTTAGCGTTAAAATGATTGATACGACAGTCCATTATTAAGCATGTCATTGTATATTGAGGGACGATGATTGTTTTATAGCAGGAAGAACGTTGGTAGTTTGTTTGTCAGTCAGTAATACAGTGTGCGTGTGTGTGTGTGTGTGTGTGTGTGTGTGTGTGTGTGTGTCTACGCTTCATCTTAAATTACAGCAGCAGTGACTGTGTGGAAAATGGATGTTGATAAAATTCTGAGGTCATGAAGTGTAATGCAACAGAGATAGAACAGAAACAGAAACATATTGTAAAATATGTCCAGTGAAGGATTAATGTTTTGGAATTGAATCTGTAGCTGCCCTTTCAGTGTGTGTGTGTGTGTGTGTTTGTGTATATGCCCAGCATGCTGCTTACATGCCAAGCTGGTATCCCCTATGTTGAGGGAGCCCTGCCCCATCCAAAGCCAAGTCTCTCGCACACACACACACACACACACACACACACACACACACACACAGTGGGACACATTCTGTGATATCTGCAGCCTTAAACTCACACTCTCTCTCTTTCTCTTACACACACACACATATGGCTTGGGCAGACAGCTTCTAGGCATTCCCACCTGCCTGCCTGCATGGATACACACACCCACACACAAACACACACACATTTTTTTCATTTAATTCATTTAAGATCTCAGTAACAACTGTGCTAACCTTAAGAGAAAGACATAACTCAAATAAATAAATAAATAAATAAATAAATAAATAAATAAATAAATGGTGACTGGTCTGTGCCCACTGTAGCCTCCAATTCTCGTTCTTGGCTGACAGGGGTGGAACCCTATCAGGTCTTCTGCTCTTGTACCCCATCCGCCTCAAGGTTCCGTATATTGTATATTCGGAGATGCTTTTCTGTTCACCATGGTTGTAAAGAGTGGTTATTTGAGTTACTGTAGGCTTCCTGTCAGGCTGGTCATTCTCCTCTGCCCTCTCTCATCAACATCTGCATCAACAGAACTGCTAAAGATGTTTTTTGTTTGTTTGTTTGTTTTTCACACCATTCTGTGTCAACTCTAAAGACACTCTAACGTGTGTGAAAATCCCAGGACATCAATTTCCAAATTCCGATGTTTATTGTGAACATTACCTGAAGCTCGTTATGTGTATATGCATGATTTTATATGTTGGGTTGCTGCCAAATGATTAGATCCTGACTGAAAAATTTGCACGAATGAGTAGGTCTACAGGTGTTGCTAATAAAGTGATTGTGAGTGTATATAGTTTACTGCAAAACACTAGGCCTAGTACACAGAGTTTCTAGAGAAACAGGATGTTTCTGACAAAACTCCTTCATCAGCTGTGCAAACAAAACCTCTGGTAGTGGTTTCTCCTCCTACAGTTTCAGAAGAACTTTGCTTACCCAGGCATCCTGCTTCTCAAGAAATGTTGTGCTTTTCATTTACAATATACAATATATATTGGGACACACCAGGAGTTTCTTTGATTATAGTTTAATTACTATTATTGCCACAGGACAAACAAAACAATATAAAATAGCAATTAAATAAGGAAAACGAAATCTGTGTGGGACGTATTAACTGCTCACGCTCAGATTTTAATGTGACTCTAAATGAGCGCTTTATTAAAAGTAGGTGCACTTGGGGGTAAATCCTTTAAACCTTTGGATAAAATACTCATAGGCAGCGCTAGTATTAACTGTAAAACATAAAAACTGGTGTTACTAAAGTGCCTAATTAGGAATTTTACCCTTCTCTGATTAGATTAGACCTAGATTGTTAAGTAATTACTAATATTTTGCAATTCCTTAAACATTTGTCAATTCAAGTATACTTATTCTTTGGTTAGATTTACAAATATTTAAGGATTTCAAATGCTAAACAACAAAAAATGCTCAAATAAAGAGTGTTCAGAAACTGTTGAATAAAACAAGCCCTATCTGTCTTTTAGAAAAAAATGTGTTAATTATGTAAATATGGTATTTACATGCCACAGGCTTAAACATTGATGTCAGCATATTAAAATCACTGAATTGTCACATATAACCTTAAATAATAATAATAATAATAATAATAATAATAATAATAATAATAAAAGAATTAGAAACACTGAATAAAATAATGAAGATAGCTAGCAATGTCTGATTAGTGCCACTTTTAGCATTTATCCATCAAGGTACCTCACTTTAAGGTCAGCAGCAGCAGTCAGCTCTCCTCATGTGTTGCTTGGAACGCCTGCTGTTCTCTGATTAGTGTAGTGTTTGGAATCACACTTTGTTTGCAGGGGGTCAGAATACATCCACTGCGTGCTTAACAGTGTGTCTGACAGGGACAGCAGTGAAGGTCGTTCACCTGAATTTCACCTGCCGTGCTGTGCTGTCCACTTCATTAACAGTTCCAATGCTTTTAATTGTGTATGTGTGTGTGTATAGAGGGAGAAAGTGATATGTGATAAGTTATGTCACTGATCCATTCTTAATAGCCTTGCCTGCCGTTCACCCCTAAAAAACACGCACTAGAACTGGAAGGAGCTGGAAATGGTCTGAAGCACAACACAGCACACACAGAACACACACACACTGGATTTATGATAAGCAGACCTTCCTGAGGCTGTAAAGAGGAGTATGGTATATGTCCAGCAGTGTGAATGCACTAAAGAGGCCACTGCAGATACTTTGCTGTGGCTATGCTCCTTCCACTGGGACTGACAGGCACAATGGCCATGCCTCCTTCAGTAGGACTGACAGATGCAGGGGCCACACCTCTTTCATTGGGACTGACAGGTTCAGAGGGCATGCCTTTTTCATTGAGATTGACAGATGCCGAGGCCACACCTCCTTCATTGGGACTGACAGGTCCAGAGGCCATGTCTCCTTCACTCGGACTGACTGGTAAGAAAGACCACACCCCTTTATAGGGACTCACAGATTTAAGAGGCCATGCCTCCTTCACTAAAAGTGACACCTGAGATTATGCCACTTTCACTGAAAGAATGAAATAAAATAAAATAAAATAAAACTGTCCTGTTCATATATAAATTTAAAAGATTAAAGTCTTTTACATGAAAAAAGCAATATAGTAATTAATAAATTAAACATAATGTATGAAAATGACTCCAAACAGGACAGAAGACCTAAGAATGATGAATAGATGAATTAGATGAGAACATTTTAAGCTGGATTTTAAAGCACCTATAAAGCTAGAGAGTGTTCCTGAACACATTTCCATCTTCTGCTGTGTATTCTGCTCTTTAGATAACATGTGTCCTGTCTCAGCATTTCTCAGGCATGTAAGTAAATGTTTCCACTCTGAGGTTTCTTTAGTGGAGTGTAACTGATCTGATTAGTGCTGGTGTTGGGTGATGGACCATGATGCTTAGCTTTACCTTACTGCTGATTTCAGATCTAATATTTCAGCTCTGCTTCAGGGCAACAAACCCTAGACTTTCCATCCTTTAACCCTTAACTTCTGTTAGAGTCAAAATTGAACAGTTTAAAACGGTGCCAATTTGCGATTGTAACTTGTCAAGCTTCAAGCTCCTCATGATTTAAAGTAGCTAAGCTAGGTACACTACAAGCTACTAAGAAAACCTAGTTTGACAAACTAAGGAAAACTACTTTTTCCTCTACAATGGCTACATCATTGTACAAAATAAAACTTACATGGTTTGTACAGAGTATGCCAAAAAAAAAAAAAAAACTACAGATACAACAGACTCAAAGAAGGCTTGCTCCACTACTCTTGTTCACTTTGTTTTTTTTTTTTAATTTAGCTAGCTAATTTTGTCATGCTATACTGCTACTTGGTGAAAAAAGTAGCTAGTTACTGGATAAGCTACACACTACTGCAATGCGACCAAAAATGTAGTTAAGCTAGTAGTATTGCTACTTGCAGCTAGCCACTCCATAATACTGTTTACATTTATTGTCCCCACAGTACCAACCCCAAATAAATATTTCTGACATGATTTGACAAAGATAATGTTGCTAGCAAATTTATTTTTGGAAATACCTGCTAAATAAATATTGTCATTTGAAGTGGGTACACGAAGATTTGGGAAAGTAACTGTAGTAAATATTTTGGGTGGAGTAAACCTCCATTCCTAGTTAGCTATATTATCCTTGTACGCTATAAGAAGGTTATAAATATGTTCACTCTTTCCATTTTTGTGGTTACATTAAGAAGTAAATTTCCAACTAGGAATTAGGGCTAAGTGTTAACATACGTATCTGAAGTTCAGAGTTTTTAAATAAAGGTGAGATAGAGTTAGTGGTTAGGCTTTCGAATTAGGATTAGATACTAGGGGTTAAAATTAGGGATAATGGGTTAAAGTAGAAGCTAGGAGTTAAATGTCAAGGTTAAGGTTAGTCTTTTTAAATTAAGAGGCTGGGATTGGCATTGGATAAACTTACTGATGAGTGGTTAAAGTTAGGGATACAGGGTAAAAAGTTGGGTCAGTGGTTTGTGTGTGTGTGTGCACGTGTACGCGCATGCTCTACCCTATACGTCATCTCTAGTTTCTCTCCAGCATAAGGTTACTCAATACTAGCTTTAATAGATTAAAGCCACTCTGAGCCCAAATGGAGACGAGGTCAGGAACAGCGACTCATCACAAACTAAACACTGGCACACACCTGTAGACCCTCATTCAGGTGAGCTAGGAATGTGTAAATGTGTGTGTGTGTGTGTGTGTTTTGAATGTCTAGCTTTGTGTTGGCAAACTGTGAGCAATTCTAGCTTGATGTTATTTAATCTGAATCTGTGTGTGTGTGTGCGTGTGTGTGAGAGAGAGAGAGAGTGAGAGAGAGAGAGAGAGAGAGACCAAATGTCCCCAGAAGGATAGAAATATCTGTTTTGACCTTGGGGGTACATTTGGCTGGTCCCCATGAAGAAAACTGTTTGTTTGTTTATTTGTTTGTTTGTTCGTTGTTTTTGAAAAACTGTGGCTTTTATTTTAAAAAAAGAGCCAAAAACTTTACATTTGGTTACTGAGGTTAAGGGTTAGATTTATATGTAGATGTAGTATTATATAAATGCATTAATCATTATGTGAAAGGGCAAATATACTAAGCTAGTGTGTGTGTGTGTGTGTGTGTGTTTTTTAGGTTTTGCATTTTTTTTTTCATTTGTAGATATGAATTTAACTTTAACTATTTGTTAAAATATATAAGACTAAGGACTGGAACATAGTACAATATCTTTCTGTATAAGAATGTCTCTCTGAATGAGTGACATCTTACAACAACCTCATCTCTAAATTAATTACTGTATAGTTTACAGTGCATTTACAGCTGTGCATATACAGAAGCTAAATTCACAGAGCTGGTTCAAATCAGGCAAAACAAAACTAGATTAGAAAACCACACTCATTGAAACTGTAAACCAGAAACTAGGACAAGGAGCATAAAAACAAGGTTCAGGGTAACATGGCTTAGTAATGCAGTTAGACTGTGACAAACAGAAAGTGACAGGATCCGAAAACAACCACAACTAGAGATTGACAGTTATTGGGTCATGAGTGACACTGGGGTGGGTGAGACAGATGATCTGAATCAGATAGGGTCAGGGGCTGATATGGACACAGCACAGAGCAAATGGCAGGAGCAGGGACTGGGAGAAGCAAGAACAGGAACAGAGACTGTGATAGAGGTGTATTGGTTGAGGCTTGCAGGATTGCTGCAGCACTGGCTATTCAACACATTAAGCAGGTATTCCAGGGTCACTGGAAGTTGAGTTTTGGAGAATAGAAAACTTTGGGAGGAAAGACTGAGGCCACAGGAACATTGACTGGGACTTCAGAGACACTGGCAGGGTGATGCTAGGATGGGGCTCAAGGATCACTGGGAGGAGATGCTGGAAGCACTGGGCAATTGGGAGGCAAGGCATGGGCCAGAAGAACATTGACTGGGACTTTAGGGACATTGGGTAGGCAATGTTGGGACTTCTGGGTTCAAAGTTGAGACATGGCAATTGGGAGGAGATAGTGGAAGTCCTGGGCAATTGGTAAGTGAGGCTGGGACCACAGAACTGTTGGATAGCAAAGCTGAGATCACAAGATGATTGGGAGGGGAGTCTGGTACAGCTGGTAATAAACAGAGGCTGGGAAGTGTGATTGGGGCCACAGGGTCATTGGGAGGTGAGGTTGGGGTCACAGGTTCTCTTGCGTCATCTTTGCCCTCTGTTTTTCTGCTCTTTAATTTGACTGTTCATCCTTATCTCAGATTCTTCCTCCTCTTATTTCTGGTGTGTGATAACTGGTATTTGGATATAGAGAGTAGTTTTAATGGGATAATGTTAGTATTAATTTATATGAATTAATGTTGACTTGTATGAATTTGTGTTAATTTGATGTTGATTTGCAAAACATAATGTTGATTGGTAAAAGTTAATGTTTAGTTCTCTTTCAGTCCTGTAACTGCCAGATTCAATTCGATTCAATTTTATTTGTATAGCACTTTTAACAATGGTCATTGTCACAAATCAGCTATAACAGAGATATATACGATTCAATGAGAAGCTCTTCTTTTGCACATGCACAGGCATATCAAGATCTTCCAACAGTCACATAGTGACAGTTTTTGCAGTACATTCTGTTATACAGCCATCTTTATCTTTCTTCTTCTTGCTTTATAACTTGTCAGGCCACAGGTATAGTGCTGGGGATGGCCGACTCTCAGGTCTTCAACCTTAGTGAGTGCACTTTTTTGTAAAATGCTCCTTTCCCAAGCAGATATCCTGTCCCAAAACCATAGAGAGATTTGGCACTAGCAGCCATGTCACCTGTGCCTACAGTTTTGGTGCCTCTGAACAATCTGCCTACATCCACCACGATTCCCTAAAAACCCATAAGATGAGCCTATGCGAAATTCACAACTGTAAGGGGCATCTCTGAAAACCTTTTTCTAGTGTTCAGTTCAGCAAAAAGAGAACTGCTAAGCTTACCTTGCATGCATTGATGGCCAGAAGAATCCGAGTTATATCCAGTGTGAATGTTCCATGACGTCGAGTCTATAGAATGTTCCTTGTGCTCGATATGAGCCCTATAGTAGTGTTTAAACCTAAGGCCTTAGACCAACTCTCTGCCTGGGAGAGGGTGGTCTGTTGTCTAAACAGAGGCTGGGACACTGGTGGACATCTTCAACATGGCCTATAGATAGGCTGGAATCCTAGCTCCTTCCGTGACATTCCACTCTATAAGGAGCAGCTCTTCCTCCAAGACATTATTTAGAGCCACTTCAGGAAGTCTGTGCTGCTCATAGTAGTGTGAGTGTGGCATTCATCTCCTAAGGTGTGTTCATCCTAAGATGTGTCAGTGCCTTATGATATTTTTGGCATACATTATCTAGGTGATTCTGGCAGTTATGAAGGGTGAAATAGAATGCTAGTTACATAAGTAACCTGCAGTTTTATAAACCCTGGGTAACCACCAGTATTCCTTGTCATTCAGAATTGGTGCCACCCTAACTAGAAGGCAGAAAGATTCCAGAGAAATATGGCTCTATGTCAGCGATATTTATTGCACATACTGCATCTAACCTCACTGCCTGACTACTTTGTTAGGAGATCTCAACATACGTGCACACAAAAAGTTATTCATGTGATTCATGTGAATGAACCCCAGGTGGTTATCTTTTCTCTGTTGTTTTTTCACCTGCTGTCATGCTTTCTCTTTCTGTCCCTCCCTTCTCCTTTACAGCTCCTGAGTCTATAGGACTTGGGTCATGATTCTTTGACTTTGTTGTGTCTGGATGGATATCCTGCAGTGTCACATGGCAACACCAGAGGAAGGACAATTTGCTTAGCAAAATTGTCAGTCTGCCTAGATGATATGCTATGATAAAATGATAATACCTTAGGCAAGTTTTTGACAGACTTCACATTCTTCTGTGCTTCTACTTTACAGAGAACCATTTCTAATTAACAATATGATGTGCCAAGACACATCTATTCAGTTTTTACACCCATATAAACACTAAACCTTCTCTTTTCTTTAATTTGCAGGACTTAATACCTCAAAGTACCCTCAGTGTGATGAGTGTTGCTGTGAAGCCCAATGGTGAAGTACCAGTTAGGAATCTGAGCTGTAATTCAGCTCCCTTGGAGGTCTGATCTCTGTCGTCAAGTTCACAGATGACTGTCCAAGCTGAGAGGATGGAGGTGGCATTAGTTGACTTTGAGAAGTTAGAGAACATAAAAAGTAATGTAGATGACCCAGACTGCTCCAATGACAAAGCAGCTTTGACTGTAGATATGCCAGAAAAGGGGCTGAGCTCCAATGTCAACCATGTCATATATACCCCAAATATCCCTTCCTACCAAGAGAAAAGTCAGATTATGAGGGAGCCGCAGTCCCCCTCCATACCACCAACAACAACAAGAGGCCGTCCTAGCTGTGCTAGCCTGATATCCAACTGGAAACTTTTATTAAATGTGGAAGGCTCTCAGGGCGATGGCACATTCAACAAAATGGCCAAAGAATGCTATGAGGATCTATTTGTGGACCAGAAAGACACAGAGGATGGTGAGCAGAAAGTCATTATCAACATCGCTGGTCTTCGTTTTGAAACACGACTCAAGACCTTGGACCAGTTTCCTGATACTTTGCTGGGAGATCCCTTAAAAAGAATGGACTACTTTGATCCAATGAGAAATGAATATTTCTTTGATCGTAACCGTCCAAGCTTTGATGGAATTCTGTATTATTACCAGTCAGGAGGAAAGATCCGCAGACCTGCAAACGTTCCCTTAGATGTTTTTGCAGATGAGATAAATTTCTATGAGCTGGGAAGTGAAGTCATAGAGCAGTTCCGTGAAGAAGAAGGCTTTATCAAAGAACCGGAGGTTCCTCTACCATCCAATGAGATCTATAGACAGTTCTGGTTGCTCTTTGAGTACCCTGAGAGCTCCAATGCAGCTCGTGGAGTTGCTCT
Source organism: Pangasius sanitwongsei (assembly GCA_037576675.1). Classification (NCBI taxonomy): domain Eukaryota; kingdom Metazoa; phylum Chordata; class Actinopteri; order Siluriformes; family Pangasiidae; genus Pangasius; species Pangasius sanitwongsei. Next base: position 3,571,239 of record CM075018.1, on the reverse strand, counting down.
GGTCTCACTTATGGTGATTATTGTCTCCATCATCATCTTTTGCATGGAGACCCTTCCTGAATTTCGTGATGACTTTGAGGTCTTTCAAGCCATGGAACTTCCAATGAATCATACAAAGGATGCTGGATTTCCCTCAGTCTCTTCACCAAGTGCCACTTCCAAAACCATTCGCACCACTTTCACTGACCCTTTCTTCATCATTGAGACAGCCTGCATCATCTGGTTTGTCTTTGAGATTGTTATCCGCTTCCTAGTTTGCCCAAGCAAACGCAAATTCTTTAACAACATCATGAACATTATTGACCTCATCTCGATCATCCCGTATTTTGTCACTGTTGTAACTGAACTGGCAACCGTGACCAATACTAATACTGGAGGACAGAACATGTCCCTGGCCATTCTTCGAATAATTAGGTTAGTGAGAGTCTTCAGAATCTTCAAGCTATCACGTCACTCCAAAGGCCTTCAGATTTTGGGTCAGACACTTAAGGCCAGCATGAGGGAGCTGGGCTTGCTCATCTTCTTTCTCTTCATCGGCGTTATACTCTTCTCCAGTGCCATCTACTTTGTTGAGGTGGATGATCCCAACACACAGTTTGGTAGCATCCCTGATGGATTCTGGTGGGCCGTTGTCACCATGACCACAGTGGGATATGGAGACATGTGTCCCATTACTCTGGGAGGGAAAATAGTCGGCACTTTGTGTGCCATCGCGGGGGTTTTGACCATTGCATTGCCCGTGCCTGTCATTGTGTCCAACTTCAACTATTTCTACCACCGGGAGACGGAGCAGGAGGACAAGAGGCCGGTATCTGAAGATTCTCAGAAATTAGGGAGTGTCACAAAACATGACAGCAACTCATCTCTGAATAGGATAAATGAAAACTCTGAAGGTAGAAAAGCAAACTACTAATTTATTAGTTTATTAATGTCTAATGTCTAATGCCATTGTACGACATCAGTGATTTAACATTTGCAAGCCTTTTTGGCTATGTTCACATTACAAGCTTTTTTTTTTTTTGCACAATACAGATTTTGTACTCAAATTGGATCTATCTATATTGACAGTTCACATTTGTAACAACAACTGACTCATATCTGTCCTTAATTTGAATGCACCTGTATCCCGTCCCCCATATGCACACTAATCAACTTTGGTAGATTCCTTCCAGTTTTGCTTGAATTCCTCAAATATCAAGTAAACTACCAAGTTCCCCCATCCTTCCACAGAATATTGTACTGTGGTCACTGTTGTAGCTGCCCTCTGTTGCTGTTTTGGTGCGTTGCCGACACTAGAAAATGGCGACGACAGTGATATACACCTGTGCCTTGAAAAAAAAGTCACATTACGATATGACAGTTTTCATTTATGTTGCATGGTTACATATTTTATACGTATCCTATCTAGGACCACATATGAAAGTGGCTCAGGTCTGATTTGAAAAGATCAGATTTTTGTGTCCACACAGTTCTGAAAAAAATCAGATCGAATTTGTGTCAGTTCAACCTGGTAATGTGAACTCAGCCTTCGAATCATACTATACTGAGGATATTTTAAATAGCACTTATATACCAATGTATGATGATTTTCTAAGATAATGTCATGACGACTACAGTTTTCCACACTTACCCCTGCAATACAGAGGACAACAACAGGCAAAATGAAATATCTTTATGTTCATCTGTCATGGAAGCAGCAAAAAAATATGTAAATAAATCTGTAAAAAAAAAAAAAAAAAAGTAAATGTATTCATTGACATCCCTTCATTTTCATCTTGCTGAATTCCAGTGGCCGCCATCTTAAGGGCTGGCCCACAACTTTTATCAGCTTGAATTGTATACTCGTTAGCTGCGTCCCAGTTTGCCTACTGTCTCTCCTAAATAGTACCAGAGATTAGAATTATTGTGTCCCAAATTGTAGGATGTTGAAATGAGTATCCCAAAGGTACCTAGGATGGTCTACTATTTCCGGTAGATTTTCGACGTGTGGATCTGTGGACGCTTTTTTAGCTAATGTTGCCCACAACTCCTTGCGCGAGGGGGGAGGAGTTTTGTGACGGTTTGCGTTGCCGAATTCAATCTGCAAACATGGTGGACGAGTGTAACGTCGGTAATGTTTATAAATACAATAAAATACGTTGTGTTTTTAAACTCTAACATTTAATTGTCTGTGTTTGGAAAGGGTTTTATGTCCTTGGCAGCTGATGGAACTTCCTCACTTTATTTTGAAATCAATTTAGAATATAATGGAAATCATTCTGCCCATTTATTCACACTTAAAAAAAAAACAAGAAGCAGTGTGTTCTCTGCATTGTTTTCCCCCTATCCGTTATTAGCATAACAGGATTTTTAAACTTACATTTATTTCTTTGGCACACACTTTATCCAAAGTGACAAAGCAATGTGCTTTGTTTAAGAGCCCATGATGACTCTTTGTCTGTCCTTGGACTTGAACTCACAGTAACTAAGTGTTAAGAATGACCTCTAGAAAGATATCAAACCTGTGAGTGACATGAAAATCAAAGACGCAACACTTAAGTAGTCGACTTTTGCATGCTTTCATTTCCTTGCTCGTCTTGAATGCTGGTGTCATTCAGTAACTGTGATCCAGGCAGGTCTGGTGTCAGTGTAAGAGTGATCCTGTACAGCTTTGGAGAACCCCCTCTGGAAACTCCCTCTCTCTTTCTCTAAATGTGTGTTATATAAGACACATTAGCAATAAGAACTGTCTCATCTTTCTTTGTAACATGAACATCCACTCTTTTTCCCCTCCATCAGAACTTCGCCTACTCTATCAGTCCATTCTTTCTGTCTGTCCATCCAAAACGGTCTGGCTTGCCCTCAGAGACATGCTGATACACTCTTGACACACATCAACACATTGGGCCCGGAAAGGCAAGTGTAATGGTGTATTCACTGCTGCACTGCTTGCCTCATGCAGATTTTATAGGTGATTCCACCATTGGGGTGCCATTTAACCATTGTAACTCTAAAAAATTTAACTTTTCAATAATCATTTTTCAACACTGAATCTAAGAAAACACACATTTCACTATTACAACATGTGCTAACCCATCTCAGACAACACTCTCATTTTTACAAGGTTTCATTGCTCACAAGCTGCATTTTGCTCTTGAATGACTAGCAGAGTTGAAAGTAACAGGGTTGAGTTTTTAGCTTAGAATTCATTTAGCAATCTTTTCATAAAGTTGTATGTACATGTTTGGGTAAGCCAAACCGAACTAAAAATTTCCACCAGATTTTCTTCGTACTCACATGTGTACGTTGATCACCTGTAAAATGCAAAGCACGTTCCCGACACAGCTCATTTGCATTTACTGACTCCTACAAAACTTCATAAAAGGTCAGCTGGGAGCACGAAATGAATGATCAGGGTAAAGACTAAAAGACAGAAGTGGAAGATATCTTGACTCGAAATGAGCACTGAGGGTAAAGACTGAAAGGTAGAAGTGGAAATTATTCCACTCACGTCCATACCAAAAATATATATTTAATAATATTTCAGAGTCTGAATAATCTGACTCAGAACATGCGATCTACTACAGCATTTCTGGCTTCCAACTGTTAGAACTTGATTGAAATCAAGCATGTCCTGCTGTTACACCGGCTACAGCATGTGCACCGTGAAACCCCTATGCATTATTGATGCTGCCGAGAGCGATCCAGCCTCTCCTGCGCAATTCCTCCACCAAAAATAACACTCAGAGATTCACACAGATATGGAACTTTCCATCAAAGTGTCCTTGTTAAAGATAGGTTGCAATTCATACATCTTTAATAGTTCAACAAAAAACTCCCATGCCACCTAAGCTGTATAGCATGCTAATAGGAATGAGAAGGTATGCCAAGCAAGACATTTTAAACGTTGTTTTTTCAGCTGCTCCCGTTAGGGGTGGCCATAGTGGATCAGAGAGTTGCCTTCCTGGCGCAAGTCTCCCATTTTTTTGTCCGGGTTTGGGAGTGGCGCTGAGATAACACTCCCAGTGGCTGGGTCGGTTCCCTCCCTGGGAATCGAACCCGGGCCGTGGGAGGGCGGGATCCTTAGCCACTAGACCACCAGAGACCCAAGCAAGACATTTTAAATATATACTGTATATTCGAAAGCGGAGTTACCGCTGCCAATGCAAAGTTGATTATTTTCCTATAACAGCACACCCAGAAGTTTTATTCCTTGTATATGACAGCAATTTGTCAACAATGACATTTTTTTATTTATTAGAGAACAGCATGTCATACTTTTTAACTGTTATGTCTAATGTTGTGGAATGTCTGCGAAATAAGTTAGCTCCTGTTATCGCTTACTTTTTCTTTGCTGAATAGTTTTGGGTAAAAATTACACAGTTTGAACTTTTCTAGAACAATGCGAGAAATGCTCTTTGAACACAACATTATGGTTACAGTTTCTCTGACAAATATATATGAAGTTCAGGTCATACTGTGCTGAGAGGAAAATGGTGAAGAGACCATATACCATTAAGTGTTTAAATATAAAAATCTCGAAACTCAGCTCGAAACCCATCACTCACAGCAACATTACGTTTTATTGGGGTTTTTTTATTTTTTATTTATATCAGTTATAGTGGATTCAAATCTTGAAAATATGGATTTAAATTACAGATTAATTTCCTAAATGCTCCTGGTCACAATCTGTTCTGTGTCAGAAAATCTTGCTATTCGATAGCGTTAAAGCATAGGGTTAATATAGCAGTACTTAAAAGATGACAGTAAAAGAATGAATGATAAATAACAGGACAAAAAAATCAAATAAAATCTCCTCCTTCCTGTATATATTGCAAGGAAATGTGCCTAGCCACTTACAATGTTCTATTGTTAATGTTAATGTTGTATTTTAAACTGTACGCACATTACATTCAAATACATACATAAATACATAAGAATCACACAATGCTCTCCAAATTATGGAATTAACTCTTCTTCCCTGAACAGAATTGTTCAAATCTAAAAGTTAGTCTTAATCCTCTTTCTTAATAATTAACCCACAGGAGTTGAGTTCAACTCTGAATTATTCACCTGGGTGACCTGAAGGTAACATGGTGCTTCCTAAGCTACATCCCCTTCTGGACAAGCCGAAAGACACAGGATCTTTTCGATAAGGCCCATTTTTTACTGTCTCACGGTCACTTAAGGTAGTTTAGGACGAATCTGTCCTCAGTGGTGGACTGTGTAAGTTAAGATTGAGTTTCACCAGGCAGATTGAGTTCTTCTGTGACAGACGTCTCCTGTTATCAAACTCTCAAAGTGGTCTGATGTTATCACCATTGGTCAGAACTGGAAACATTGTTTGTTTGAATATGTTCTGTACTTTAAATTTAAGGATTTCTTTTATTATAAAAATGTTGGAAGCAAGGCTATTTGTGTCCTACTTATATGGCTTTGTACTTGTTCACATTAGAGTATAGCATAGTACCTAGAAACGTTTAGCACCCAAACTTACATGCTACCCACTTAGCTAATCTTACAGATGAACACAATAATGTTTGATTGTTTTGGTATATCTTGCTTTGGTATATCTTGACCGAAAATGGAAACTCTGATACTGAAAGCCTGAAACTAGTGTTAGCTAGTTTACTATCAGTTAGCTAATGGGTTTGTTATTTGAAATGGCTGATGAACACAGTGGTGCTTCATAGAGCCTGCAATTTTTAATATGAATAAAGGTACAGAATTTGTTTTAGGCTGTTTAATAGCTCCCATTAAACATATAAACTCTCTAAGAGGTGGGAAATTGCATCAAATGCTGAAAAACTGACGAGTATCAAATTAGAAACTGTGGTGAGAAAATCTTGATATTCTGAGCCGAGGAGCCTGCTAAAGCCAACATGGCTGTCTTCTGCTGACAACGTTGCTGCATGTTTTGACCAAATTTAAAGAATTTTGAAAAAAAAAAAATAGAAAATGTCTAAAAAATAATGTAAAATTTGAATGTAAAAAATGATGTGAGGGATTTGACTTTTAGGTGATATTTTAGATGTTTTGAGGCAGAAAAATAAAGCAAGTTCATACATTAATTTAGGGCATATTTTTATGATAAACATATTATTGTGTAAAACACAACAACACAATTCAGTCAAATTTCTGGCACTGTAATCAGCCGAAATTCTGTAGCTTTTTGATGGCCGTCATTATTATAAATGATTATAAAAATAAATCAGTATTTAAAAGTATGCTTATTTAAATTATTTTAATATCACCATTGCTATAGGCCTATTAAACAAATCTTATGATACACCATAAGTAAAAATGTAAAATGGGCATGTTCATGAGTTCGTTTTAAAACATTTTTGTTCCTGGTTTGAACACTGGGTGTCACTAAAGTTAAATCTGAATGTGAATTTCAGAGTTCAGCCCCATCTTTTCTCCATCTTTTCCCCTCTCACAGTGTTAAGGAGATGAGTGAGGTGAATGAGGTTCATCCAGCAGGCTGATCTGAATGCTACAGAGCTGTTGAGTTGACATGAGTCACAAGCAAATAAAGAACTCAGCACAAAGACAAAAAATGGGTTTGCATTAAACAAAAGATGGTGGTAATATAATATATGGTGCTAATATAATATAATATAATATAATATAATATAATATAATATAATATAATATAATATAATATAATATAATAATATGGTAATATAATATAACTTCTCAGCTTCTTATGGGTTTGTGAAGAGTAGCCAGGGAATGTGTGATTTTTTGTTTGTTTGTTTTCTTTTTTCTTTCTTTCTTTTTTTAAAAAATTTGTTAAAGTGGTGGAAATCACAATCCACCATTATGAAAGTTATTATATTTATCAATGAGTTCTTAAATTATATATAACTATAGTTATTAGCCCATAGTCACTTGAATTGAATGGGTTTAACCCAAACATCAATCCAAACTACAAAAGAAGTAGCCTATAAATAATGTTAACTTGGACATAATGTATTCTGTCACAGGAAAGTCAGGAATAAAAAATAAAAAGCCAGAATATTAATAGCCAGAATATTAATATACACATTTGAATAATGAGTGTGATATTCAAGTAGTCTGATTATGTTGATAAAATAATTGTACTGAACGTGTTTATGAAATTTCTTTTAGAATTAAAGGGGTCCCTGGCTACTATAGAGAATGCAGGATGTTCATTTTCAAATCTGGTTTATTCTAATTTTAAAAATATACAGTGAGTATACGGTGTGAAACTGTCATTATTATTATTATTATTATTATTGTTGTTGTTGTTGTTGTCATCTTTTATTACCATTGGAAACATAAATTAGTGAGAAACCGATACTCACCTTGTTCCATAAATCACGCCTTTTATTATTAAGCTTTTATTATTAAACATTTCCCGGACATGAGAATGTGGCCCACAGAAACTACATCTGCACAGGGTCCAGACCAGAAACATGTGGACTTTTATCACACGCAATATACAGCATGAATATTTGTGAGCTTGGCCTGCCTCCATGTGGTCGGTTTAACAGAGAAGGTTACAAATGTGTATTTCTTCTATTTACAAATACACACCGTTATCAGTTTACTCAAATGTTTTAGGGCAGAGAAGTCAAACATACGGCCAACGGATTGATGAAGGTTCTAATCAGGCCAAACCAAATGAATTAAGAATCCTAAATTAAAATCTCGTGGGCTGTATTTGAATTGAAAAATTAGAAAGATAAGTTCTTTTTTTTTTTATTGTCATTGCACAGGCAAAAGAATTTAGTTCAGCAGCAATCCGGCTAACACGCAGTTACATGACATGATGCCACACACATAATACAAAACAATACACTATACTGTATAATACAGAAGAAGAAGAAAAAGTATACATGCGTGTAAACACAGCTTTAGTGCAAACTAATCAGTGTGATGAGGGAGTAGAGCAAAACAGAAAAAAAGTTATTTTACTTTTATTCTACTATAGGAGCAAAAAGAGCAATAAACTCAGCTACTGCCCTAACGTGCTAATGATAATTAATACAAGCTAAAAAGTTGACATATAATCCCAATTAAGTCCATTTCAGTTCCAGGTAGTAATGCTATAAAATGTGGAAAAGTTCATCTGTTCATATGTTTTCTGTCATTTTCGATCCATTTGTGTGTTCAGAGTGCACCTTTGATATAAATGCTGAAAAATTAGCAGGAGTTGTTGTTATTGGTCTACTAAACGGATTTTTGGTCCAGCCCACCTGACATTGGACAGGTGACACTAAAAGTAATGTGGCCAGTTACCTAAAATGAGTCTGACACCCATATTTGAGAGTCGTATATGTATTATGACTGGTAAAGAGGTTTTAAATGGTTGTAACATCCATAATTTCCTACTTTGCATTAAGACCCACTGCTGTCACTGGACTGTCCTGACTGGGAAATGTAATCCGCGTGTCAGTGAGCTCAGCGGTGAAGTGAGAGTGTGTATAGGAAATGCATGCCCTGTTCCAGGTGTATTTCATTGCTGTATGTGCACACACAGCATAAACACCGTCCTCTCTCATTCACACACACACAGCGGCCACTAGCTTCACTGTTCCAGAGGACACTGTGCTAAAGTAACATGATGCTGAAACAATAGACCTGGTTGTACGGCCTTTTGGTCTTTGTGTTGTCTACGGCAAGGGTAAGTCACAAACAGTCAAGTAGCTCCTGACATGCAGCATAAATGTTTAAAAGCACTGTTGTCTGCTCTTAAGACATCACACAATATTAAGATTAGGATAAAGTGGTGTGGGGATTTTTTTAATGAGCGTGTTTTGGATGAATTTGCTCAAGTTTGGAATCAAACTTAGATACTAACTGTACTAAATATAAAGAGTTATATGGAATCAAGGCCATTTCTGTTCGTACCTGGTGCTTCTGTATTGTGTAGTGATGGTATTTGATTTTTCTATATGGGTTTTTATATGGCTAATTTGGTGTGATGGTTAATCAGGAGATTTGTGGATGTTTTGTGGCACGTTTGTTGCAAATTCGACAAATCGGCTCCTGCAGGTTGTTTAGATCCACCTTTCTATTTGGATTTTTTCATTTCAGAATAAAACGAATGATTCAACTCCACTTCACAGGAATTTAATTTCTACATTTAGCTTACATTTAGCTTATTATAAAATGTTTTTGCATGGATAAGCTGATATGAGGCAGAACAATGAGTAATCATTTATTGATGTTATTATGATTCCACCCCCAGACATACTCATTACCATATTCCACACCTAGTACTGCAGGTTACAGGTCTTTCATTCAGGACTTGCTGAATGGATAAAACATATGGCTTACATAAGGGGTTGAAAATGGTAGCTGGATAAGTCACACTTGCCTAGAAGTAGGCCTACTCATGGTTAATAGCAACGTTTAGCATGAGAGTTTATTTCACATTTCAATTTCAATACAGTTTAAGGAGCAAATGATTCCTACTACTGCTCAAATTATTTGCTGAACACTTATGACCTGAATGGGAATACTTATAATTTTGGTAATGGTAACTGCTTTTTAATGAGTTTTTTTTTATCTATAGTTGGAAAGCCAAGTAGGTTCAGCCTCTATAGACTTAGTCATAAAGGTTTTGCAACATACAGGTTGGCTGTACTTCTGGGTTGATTACTCACATCTGGTCAATGGCAGGAGTAGCTTCTTTTGAATGACTGTACCGACTGAATGGCAATAATTTAAAATAAAAGCTTTAATTTACAATGCATGGCCTTTACATGGCACAAGTTGGCATTGTGGATGCGAAGGCCAGGATGATCTCATGGTCATCCAGCCCAAACATGCTTGCTGTCAGGGTAGAATTCTTTTCTATCATTAGTTTCTCAGTAGATGGGGCCGACAGATTCCACTGTCTGAGCAGCTGTGAAAGACAATAACACAACACATCCCTAGTAAAGCTCCCATGGTGTTTGGAAGATGCTCCTCAAAACGACAACCACAAAACATAGTTCACAGAGAGATTCTGGCATTTCAGCAGAGTTTGGTCTTACATTGAGCCTAGTTTCAGTAAAAGATGTTTAGCAAACAGAGAAGATATATGTTTGTGGGTTGATATAAGTGGAGAGGTTATTCTGGCTGTGCTTTCGATCATATCATTTATTTCCATTGTTATTGAGAATACACCCAGCACATTCTCTAACTGGGTTTATTGGAGAAGCTTTGCTCTCTGGTAAGAGACAGTATCATAAGCCACACCCACTAGAGCAGATTTATAAAGATTTCATTGAATTTACTAAACTAATAATAGATATGACCATCATATGGGCTTCATGGAACACTTAATGACTTACTGAAATGAGAAAAAATTGTCAAATTTGTTGTTTATGTTCTGACGCTGTTTACCTGTTAAGGATGAAACTAACCACGATTGAGTGTGCTAGATCTGCTGTGCTGGGATTTAAGCTCCTGTTGAGACCTTGCAGTACAGGTGGGAGGAAGCTCACTGCAGAGGTCACAAACGGAGTGTTAATCACTCTCTCTAGAACCTTGGGGAAGGTCTGAGACAAGAGCCAAACAATGTCCTTGCAGGGCATCACCTGATCCAGGTGAGTGAGCACACAGAAACACTGGGCTTGAGTGGTGTGTCTTCATAAGAGAAGTCAGTCAGCTCTGTAAAGTAGAACTGCTGATGGATATGACATCACTGGCTTGGAAATGCTCATGGCTGGCACCAGAGTTCAATGTGTGAGCTGGAGTTAATTTCCAGAACCCAATTCAGACTACTCTCCTCCCACTCTTTTAGTCTCCACTTCTTTCAAATATACAACTAATTGATTTTGATGCCCCAAGCAGCTCTGTAGAGTTCTTAGTTCTTGGACATGACTGTGGCCATGCAGTTCATGCAGTTAAAGCCCATCAAATGCCGATTTTTTGAACAAGACGTCATCCCAATCGATCTGTAGATATGACTTTAATAAGATTTCTTCTGTGTCACCTGTCTGCACCATGCTGTGAGCACCACAGTCAGTCATTACTGTCAGTTATGCTGACATGATGGACAATAAGTGGAATGGGAGCTCCTCGTAATCCCTTTACCTGCAATTACACTTTTCTACCACTAGGTCAGGTCAGGAGTAGTTCTAAATACACACACATCCTCATGCTCAAGAATAACCTGATATTCTTGTGCATTCGTGCTAGACTTCAGAACCAATCATTTGGGTTGGTGTCTTTCCATTTTTCTAGAGAATGCAACCAGGTTGTTCTCCAGCTAGGTTCACTGCATACATTTTTTGCTCTCCATTCAGAGACAGGAGCAAATGGCACATGCAGCCAACTCATTACCATAAACCACACCCACTAGAGCAGACGTTTAAAGATTTCATTGGATTTGCTAAACAAATA
>CM075018.1:3544743-3549261 GCA_037576675.1 Pangasius sanitwongsei | reverse complement strand
TTTTTTTTTTTTTTTTTTTTTATTTTTTTTTATTATTAAAATTTTATACAAAAAAAAAAATAAAAAAAAAAAAAAAAAAAATTTTTTATAAAAAAAAAAAAAAAAAAAAATACTTTCCCACCCCTCCCCGCCCCCCCCCCCCCCCCAAGTGTGAGGATTACAGGCCTTTCTGTAATACCTAATGCTAACGTTAACACTGTTATCATGGACTTTTTTTTTTTAATCTGATTTGTGTAACTGTGCGGATTCTTGATCTAGGCATGACTTACTGCTGTGGACTTCATCATCTGATCTTTCTGCTCCAGACCTCTTGTTTCAAATCGATTACAGAAAAGCTTCATTTTGTGAATATTACTAGCATTGACTGACACTGAATCTGATTTCTTGGTGGTTTCTTTGTGACTCTGCTTGAAATACCCGGGCTGATGGTAAAATATTGTTCTGTATTGCACACACTGATTAGTGTTGTAGTCATGAACTGCCTACAACCCTCATGTGTGCTAGGACTTTTGTGTAGCACCTGGGAAGACCCTTCACCTGGTAACACATAGAAAATTGCTACTATATGTAATTCTAAAAACTGAAATGTTTTTCTTTTGCATGGATCTCAACCACAAGTAAAGTTCTAGCATTTTAAAACCTGGTTACCTCAAAAAAATTAAAAAGGGAGAATAAAGATTCAATTCCAATTCCACTCAAAGACACCAAAAAACCAACTATATAAAAGCAACTGCTATTTATTGATTTCATCTGCATTTAATTTCAAATGTAATAAATAAGAACTAAAAATAATAAATATGCCCATTAAAAGTCGCTCGTGTCACTCAGTTTGTCGCTTGTGGGTGTGCACTGTCCAGCAGATTAGCAAAGCAAGCTAACTGTACTAACTACGTACTTTACCACCGATCTATGCTACTTCCTTCCAATCTGTATTTTACTTCATAATGAGAAGGTTATGATGGCATAACATGAAACCACAGTTATTCGTTTTTCTGCTATTTCTGAGCGTCAAACAGTAAATGGGAACTAAATGTAGGTAGGAACTAAATTTGTGAGTGGGGAACTGAAGAAATATCCAGCAACTCACACGACAGGATTGGTCCGAGCAATCATTCGAGCCAGTCATTTGGGTTTGTCACTTTACCACGGCATACCCAATTTACAAGGAAGTGAGAAAATCTCAATTCAATTGTCGCTTTCCATTGTCGCTGAAATTGAGGCTCCAAGAAAATGAATACTCACCTGCCATTTTGTGACTCGATAGTGTGAATACAGGGTTATTCATAGCCAAGAGCAGTTTTTGCTTTGTGACATGGTACATCATCATGCTGGAAGTAACCATTAGAAGATGGGATGCACATGGTCAGCAACAATACTCAAATAGGCTGTGGCATTCAAATGACGATTGATTGGTATTTACAGGCTTAAAGTGTGCCAAGAAAACATTCCCCACACCATTACACCACCTCCACTAGCCTGGACTGTTGACATAAGGCAGGTTGGGTGCATGGATTCATGCTGTTGGTGCCAAATTCTGACCCCACCATCTGTGTGCCTCAGCAGATACTGAGATTCATCAGACCAGGCTACGTTTTTCCAGTCTTCAGCTGTCGAGTTTTGCTGAGCCTGTGCCCACTGCAGGCTCGGCTTTCTGTCCTTGGCTGACAGGAGTGGAACCCGACATGGTCTTCTGCTGTTGTAGACCATCCACCTCAAGGTTCGACATGTTGTGCATTCCGAGATGCCTTAACATTTCTGTCAGCTCAAAACAGTCTGGCCATTCTCCATGATGTGAACATTACCATGCATCTGCATGATTTTATGCACTGTACTGCTGTCACATGATTGGCTAATTAGATAATTGCATGAATAAATAGGTGTACTGTACAGATGTGTTCCTATTAAAGTTCTCTGTGAGTGTATAATTGTTTTCTGAAAGTACATGTCATAATATATTGCTGGCACATAAACCATGTTCTTTTTGGTTGTTTCCAAGAATTCAGCTGCAGCCACTACACATTGGGCCAAACACACAATGGGCCTCATTTATCAATCTTTTAGTAAAGTTGTGTGTAAATGTTTGCGTAAGTCAAACCGAACAAAAAATTTTCGCCAGATTTCTGAAAGTTTCCGAAGCGCTGATTTTCTTTGTACCCATAAAAGATAAAGTGCAAAGACAGCTGGGAGCACGAAATGAACGATCAGGGTAAAGGCTGAAAGACAGAAGTGGAAGTTATTTTGACTCAGTTCTATGCCAATAACAATATTTAATAATACAAGCTATTCTGTAAGCTATTCGCAGACAGACTGGCGCGTCCTCCGTTTATACAGTGCCATTTCTTTTGTTACAACTGAAAGATTGGTTTTATTTGTCGTAATTTGTAGGTTTTTGTGTTGGCTCGCAATTAATGCATATAATATAAAACGACTGGTTTTCGGATAATATTCTTGATGGTGCTCTTAGTCCCTGACCGAGTGAACTAGCATGAGGAGGTGTTTTTGCTTGAGACAACAAAGCTCTTCTATAATTCTCTCTGGATAAGGATGTCTGCTAAACGCTGTCAACGTAATAAAAATAAGCAATTTAAATTTAAAGTATATTGTGTATATATAAATGTGCAGTAATTCACGCAATTATGTGATTTGAAATTGATCAAATCAGTGGAGGTTTATATTAGTCTTCTTATGTGTAAATTTGCACACACTCAGGAGCATGTGTAAAGACTTGTACTAATGATTCATGAATAAATCTGTTCATATCCAGCTTCATAAATGTTGATGATCTATAAAGAGTTAGCATAAAAACATTAGAGCTATTCAGAAAGGATTCAGGGCTACAGCCCACCAGGGCTGGTGGCCCCGTCCATTCTTTACAGGCTCACCGTATACATTGTAAACCATCTCATCTCCACCATCTTGTGTCCTGCCATTTTGTTTGAACACACACCAACAAACACTTTGCTTTTTCCTATTTCTCCTTGCTACAGCCTAATGCCAAGCCTAATGCCAAGATCACCCTACTGTTCGGGAAACAAAAACAGCCCAGGCTTTCAGAGCAAACACTTGTCCAAGCACTGAGTGTGTATTCTCACCGGCAGTCCCGAGAGCGCTGGGTGTTGCTTGTGTGTGCGAGCGTCTCTGCTGCTTCACATGCTGTAGGAGTTCATACAGGACGTCACCTGGAAGTCAAAATTAAAATCAGAGCAATTTATTATCCCTGAGCCATGTCTTTTCGGTTGTAAAGCATAATATTAATATTTAAAAAACCAGACGTTGGCCAATGACTTATTGTAATGAATGACTGAATTTTTTTGTTGCGATCGATGTGATCAGGTTTTGTTGCGAACACGATGTGATCAGATTTTCCCCTACACTGGAATTTCAATACTAGTTTGTGCCTGTATTAATGCACTTAACTAGCTATCTAACTTGCCATACTTTATTAGATTGTTTTAGCCTCTCAGTCAGGTCTCCGGGCAACCAAAAACATGGGACTGGGCAACACTGGAAGTTTTACTTGTCTGTTGGGCTTCCTAATGAATTCATGGTTTGCCCACCTGGAATAGAATGTAAAACTATCTGGAACATACTCACTGACTACTTTATTAGGAACACCTATACACCTGCTCATTGATGCAATTACTGAAGCTTGGTCCTTCTCCCAATCTTCAACTGTCCAGGCCAGTGCATCCTCAGGCTCCTGTTCTTGGCTGACAGGAGTGGAACCTGATGTGATCTTCTGCTATTGTAACCCATCCACCTCAAGGTTCGACTTCTTCTTCTGTATTATGAGATGCTTTTCTGATCACCACGGTGGTAAAGAGTGGTTGTTTGAGTTACTATATCCTTCCTGTCAGCTCAAAAAAGTCTGGCCATTCTCCTCTGACCTCAACCCATTTCCACCTGCAGAACTGCCAATTACTGAATTTTTTTTTTCCATACCATTCTGTGTAAACTCGAGACTGAGATCAGCAGTTTCTGAAATACTCAAACCAGCCCATTGGGCAACTAACAACCATGCCACGGTCAAAGTCACAGAGATTTATTTCTCATTCTGGTGTTTGTTGTGAACTGAAGCTCTTGACCTGCATCTGCATTTTATCTGTATTTTATGCATTATTTTGCTGCAGCATTATAGGCTGAATGAAGCAAAGTACAGTAGCGTACAGGTGTTCCTAATAAAATGGTCAATGAGTGTAGAACTAGCCGTCTTGTCTTCGACAGCAAATTAGCCAATAGTTACAGGTTTTTAGTAAGGTTAAAACCTTAGTAAGAACTTTTTCCATTCTGGGTCCCCTTCAGATCTACAAACGCTGATTGTTTTCCCCTTTTCCTATTTCACCTGAACTGGGACAGCGCAGGCGGAAATCCTCCTTGGTGAGGAGACACAGCGCTTTGCCATTCATCTCGAACTTCTCGTGATCGGCGCGGCGCAGGGCGTATTCCCTCTGAGCCCACCGCAGCCACAAATTAACATCGTCCTTATCCCACAGAGACGGGTTAATACCTGATAAACAA
>CM075018.1:3527243-3542243 GCA_037576675.1 Pangasius sanitwongsei | reverse complement strand
GGTGCTTGGCCCCCTAATAGTAGAATTGAAAGCTCGCTGCTGCCCTCTAGTGGTGTTTTATCCTTATTTCAATTGTTTAGATTTTATTTGTTTAGGAAGGAAACTTTGCTCGACTATATTTAGAAACTTCTGACTTTAGGTAAATCTTAATCTGTTCATAAGATTTATTTAAAAAAAAAAAGTTGGATATTTGTTCTTTTTGAGTCTGACTATGACTTTAAACAGCTTTACAAATTAAATAAATAAATAAACAAACTCTTACCTCTTTCAAACTCACTGCAGTCTAACTCACTATCTCACTCATCTCCTCAACATTTCGTTCTTTCCTCAGATCTTGGAGAATTGTACCCCGCCGAATGATTTCCTTTCATTGGCTGCTTAAATTAGGGGGTATTTCATGTAAATGAGATGTATATGATGGCAAATAGTAGCATCACATGTGCATATGATGTAAATAAGGGACTAGTGGGCGGAGCTTGTTTCTACACAGCCGAAGTGGATTCATGAACTGTGCTCAGCTCAGCGCTCAATTTGATGTTACACAACTAGGAGTGGGCAATATGACAAAAATATGATAATATCAAGACATTTCTACAATACACGATATGTATTGATATACACTCACCATCCACTTTCTTAGGAACACCTGTACACCTGCACGTTTATGCAGGTATCTAATGATCCAATCATGTTGCAGCAGCGCAATGCATAAAATCATGCAGAGGTCAAGAGCCTCAGATAACATTCACATCAAACATCAGAATGGGGAAAAAATGTGATCTCTGGCATGGTTGTTGGTATCAGATGTTTTGGTTTGAGTATTTCAGAAACTGCTGATCTCCTGGGATTTTCACACACAACAGTCTCTAGAGTTTACACAGAATGGTGTGAAAAACAAAAAACATTGAGTGAGCGACAGTTCTGTGGGAGGAAACACCTTGTTGATGAGAGAGGTCAGAGGAAAATGGCCAGATTGGTTCGAGCTGCCAGGAAGGATATAGTAAGGAAGGATATAGTCACTCTTTACCACTGTGGTGAACAGAAAAGCATCTCAGAACACACAACACATCAAACTTTGAGGTGGATGGGCTACAAAAACAGATGACCACATCAGGTTCCACTCCTGTCAGCCAAGAACAAGAACATGAGGATATCATGGGCACAGAATCACCCAAATTGGACAGTTGAAGATTAGAAGAAAAAAAAAAAATCACCTGGTCTTTTTCCAGCCTTCAACTGTCCAGTTTCTGTGAGTCTGTTCGTAGTAAAGTGGATGGTGAGTGTATGTTTATAAGGTCACATTAAAAAATGTTTATTTCATTTACTGTCTACAAAAATAATTTTATTTGTATTTTTATATTCTAAACAATAACTTTATAAAGCAAATTTAAAAATAATATAGTTTGTCAAAAGGACAAAAGACAAAAAAAACCTCCACTAATTATTGAAGAAAAATCTGTAAAAATGTTAACCTTATAATTGTAAAGACATTTTTAATGTCTTTTTTTTTAAATGCTTGCAGTCAGTTTGTAATTATTAAAAAAAGTAATAAAACCATATCGTGATATCCACAATATCTCAGAAAAGAATAATCATTTATCATACTTTATCATGATATCGATATATCATTATTTCACCCAGCCTCTTATACTACAGCTTCATAAATCAGACCCAGACCCATTCGTACATCATTCTGTGCACTCAAATCCAAAGAGTCAAATCAAAAGAGGAACGTAAGAGAATTTGAAACATAAAAGAAAAGTAAAAGTATTACTCTGAGTTTGAGTATACATATAATCTGTTATAAAATGTTTACATCCCATTAGAAACGTTCTGTTCTGTCTCTACATGCAGCACATACCTCGCTGTCAACTCTGGTAATATCTCACTGCTTGAGGTGATAAACATGCCTGCCAAAAGAACAACTGTAAATATACTGTACACCTGCTCATCCATGTAATTATCCAATCAGCCAATCATGTGGCAGCAGTCCAATGCACAAAATCATGCAAATACAGGTCAAGAGTTTTAGGTAATGTTTACATCAAACATTAGAATGGGAGAAAATATGAGCTCTGTATTTATGACCATGGTATGGTTGTTGGTGAAAGATGGCCTGGTTTGCGTATTTCAGAAATGTATGAGCTCCTGGGTTTTTCATGCTCAACAGTCTCTTGAGTTTACACAGAATGGTGCGAAAAACAAAAACCATCCAGTGAGCGGCAGTTCTGTGGGTCAAAACGCCTTGTTAATGAGAGCGGTCAGAGACTAGAATGGCCAGACTGGTTTGACAGGAAGGCTATGATAAGTCAAACCACTCTTTACAACCATGGTGAGCAGAAAAGCATCTCAGAATCCATAACACCTTGAGAACCTTGAGATGGATGGGCTACAACAGCAAAAAACACACTGGGTTCCACTCAAGAAATTTTCCTTTAAATATAGGATGCAAACTGCAGAAAAAGTTGGTGCAGCATGCCTATCATAAATACTCTAACATACAGGTATATTACAGTTAGGCTAATGTAAAAATGCTAACACATATGCTGCTTAAGTGTAATAAAACAAATGTGTTTGATAAGTATGTATAAAATGCAGGTCAGTAAGCGCAAAGAAACCCTAAGCTAGCATACAGGTTAGTGATTAGGGCTGATGCCTACACCAAGTTGGCCATAAACTGATCCAAAACTGAAGTATCCCAGAACAGATTTTACCCAAATCAGGACATATATGAAACTAATAAACTTTATTAAATCATTTTTCATCATATGTATACAGAAATATGAAAATATGTACATCCAAAATAGCATGTCTGGATTGCAAACTAAACGGCTTCAAATGTCGATATAAAAATTATTTATTTTTCATATACATTTTATATAAAAAAAGAATAGAAACAAAACACACTCTGGATAAAAAAAAATAAGGAAATGAGCATGCTAGTTCAGAGGTAGTTATATTTATATTTTATACATAATAGCTAGCTACTTTACAACTGTGAAAAGCAGAACCCCCGCGCTGTAGTACAGTCTAATCCATGGCTGTTTCTCAGATTACATTTACACGTGTTAAAAACAACAAAACCCACTGAATGCGTGTCTAAGTCCAAGGTGAGACTGCTGTACCTTAAACATTTATATTCCAGTTTAATCTTTGAATTTTTAAAACAGTTTTTATCTTTTTTTTCTTTTTTTTTTTTTTTTTTTTTTTTTTTGCGAGTTGTCTTCACTTATGGCAAGTGAAGACATGCCAATGCTTAATGAACTACAATTTGTATTAACATAGTATGTGGTTGATTTATCATTTTAAATAAGTGTTTTATTTAAAACACTCCTCATAACCAGGTATGCTAGAGTAACCATTTTCACATTGTAATATTAAAGGAACAGTTCAGGCAACAATGAAAGGGACACAATGTCTGTTCTAACACCGAGGAATTTTATCAGTGGAGTATGGAAGCTTGCTTTTGCTACGTATGAGAAAATATTACACAGATTTACCTCACAACAATCTCCCACTTGTGGTTATAAGGCTATTACCTTCCCCTAACTACTCTACACCAACACCGCAGACACGGCCTAAGACATTCTCCTGGACTGGGCAGTTCCTGCTGAAAGGAATACATCACCTACATTATATTGCTTGTTATGTCGCAATGGAGAGAAAAAAAGTCACAATTGTGTGATGTGTTGCAATTGTGTGGCGTTATGTTGCAATTGCGAGATAAAAAGTAGCAATTTAGTGACGATATGTGACAATGGTGTGATGGTCTGTTGCAGTGGCAAGACATAAAGTCACAATTGAGTGATATTGTGTGTCACAATAGCGAGAAAAAAGTCGCAATTGCGTGATATTATGGCACAATGGCAAGACAAAAAGTAACAATTGTGATGTCATGTCACAATTGCGTGATATTATGTCACAATTGCTAGATAAATCTGAGTAATACGTGGCGTTATTATAAATCTGAGTAATATGTGGTGTAAACAAGCTTCAATAGTGCAGACGTTTAGTTTTTTTTTCTCATTTGCACTGGAGCTAGGAGGATTATGTAGCTAAGAAATAATACAAACCCAACTGAAGCTTCCAGTTTAGCCAACATCAGACAGCAAACGCATCGCAGCTGATGGACTATATTTGGGGTAACATTTGGATGACATTGTGTGCATTTCATTTTTCATCAAATTGTAAGGTAGGATTTGAAATATTACACCTGCTTATTGTATAAACCTGTTGGAGTCCATATTTATTTACTCTGTTATCAGACAGTAATAGAATTTTGTCCATGATACATGTCTTTCTCCTAATTGGAAGGGTTCTGATATCTGAGCAATGTCCAAAAGGATTTATGAATGGCACACGGGATGTGAAGACTGATAAACTCCAGAGATGAGTGAGCTTCCTCTCTGATTGTCCATCCTTTTGCTCCAAACATTTTCCTCCTTTTTGTCATTTTCTTTATTCGTCATCTGCAGCTGGCATGGCACAAGTGGCACTGAGCCCTCGAGCGTCGCCTCTGCCTCGGAGCAAAAAGGCACAAGTGCCTGGGTGGAGTCGCACGAGCTCTTCTCCATCTCCACAGAGACGAAGGAGTCGAGAACGCGGTCCTGTACCAGGCGAGCTCGGTTCAGGAGGAGCTTTGCATCCTCGCGGAAATGCGGGTTGAAGAGGATGTAAAGCAGCGGGTTGACGCATGCCGGCAGTGGGAGGAGCAGCAGCAGGACAGATTTGATCACATCCTCACTGACGGGGATGAGGGAGAGCAGGGAGGCGAACGTGAGGAACGCAACAGGGCAATAAAGCAGGCAGTTGGTGAAAATGAGCCAGGCGACGTGTTTGATCATGGCGCAGTCCCACACGCTGTCGAAGTTCCCCTTCATCAGATCCCAGTAGAGCTTAATATAGGTGCTTGTGATGAGCAGGAAACAGAGAGAGTTCATCATAATCAGAGCTACCATGAAGCCCAATGTGGTGGGCGGGGCATCTGGGAGAGGGGAGGGGATACAAAGGGGTGTGGTTCCAAATTTCCCAACCCCCAGCAGCGGCAGGCTTGCAGAGACTAGCGAAAGTGTCACGCATACTGCAGCGGCGCATCGGACACTGCCATGAGACGGCGACTTCCCAAACGAGACGGAAACGCTGCACTGAACCGCCGCAAGCACCAGGAACAGGATGGATGATTCTGAAGCTGCCACAGAGATGAACCCTGTTGCTCGGCAACCGGCGCCCGTTTCCCAGCGTGCACCGTATGAAGCGAACTCGCCAAAGGTCAGAGCGTCGATTAGCGCCAACACACACACGCAGAGCCCAGTGAGCAGGTTAGCAGTGCCGATGGAGCCGATGATGAACTTAACAGGCGAGAGGTAGCTGGGTGAGGCGAAGACGGAGAGAACAAGGAGAATGTTCGCCAGCAGAGACACTAGAGAAACGATCCACATCCCCAAGCGCACCAACCAGCTATCGAACAGCGCGTCACATGGCTTAAACGGACCTGCAGGACAGGGAGATTAAACCAACAATCAGGTTACGCATTTTACTCCGTGTGCACAAGTATATCATCAAACAATACTGAACAAGCACCACCTGCAGAAATGTCCTAATATCACAGAATAATGAATGAAGCGAAGGATAAGAACACCGCAACAAAAGAAGAGCTAGTCTGTTATTCCACTAGGGGGCAAAACAGAGCAATAAACTCAGAGCCATAAACTCAGCTACTGACAAAATGTGGTAGTGAAAAGTAACGCAAGCTAAATATTACACATGTAATCCCAGTTAAGTCCACTGAAGTTCCGGGTTTGCATGATTTTTCATAACGTTTGATTCTGCATCACTTGCATTTCACTTTGGACAATAAAAACTCACTTTCTTCAAATCTCTGTTATTAATAATTAAGTGTCCTGTTGCAGCAATAATTCATTTATTAAACTTGTAATCACCTGGGACAGGGGTGCACTGGACACTAGTTTGGAGTTTGGACTCTTCGATGGCCGCCTGGAATTCCTCCAGATCAGGATCATCTGCAAACAAAATCATCTTTAAATATTACACCTAATCATAACGTTCATCTGACACCACTATCATAATCATAACTGATGCTCTTGATCTGCATTAATATTTCAACACTTTCAGATCTCCTGAAGACAGATTGATGGTGCTGTAAATCTAACACACAATTCGAAAGCTCACTCGCTAATCACGCTTTGTTTTCCTTCTCCTTCACGCAGATGAATAGAGCTTTTAGATCTTTTCTCGTCAATCTTTCAGTGCAATCACGGCACCGCTTTAAAGTCAGTAAGATGAGATCACTGACAGAGGAATGCAGAAAGAAGCACTTTGCTGTGGTTACTGTATGGCACCGACATGTTTTTACTGTTCTAATTAAAGCCGAGTAGACACGCAGATACAAATAGACAATCGAGCTGCACTTTTATTATAGGAGCAATCAGTGCAGAACTTTTTTGATTAAATCTGGAGGTAACATAAAACTCTGTGAAGTTCTGGAAAATCCAGAGAAATCCCATTATTCATTTGATCGTTGTATCAACGATAAAACTTCAACAACCTCGGCGTAGATGTATAAATTACAATGTGGATTATTCCACAACTAAAGGATTAGTGGGCAAAAGCATTAGATTTTTTAAAGAATGACACATTTTTTTATCCATTTATAGCTACACGTGATGTTGTGGAATGTTCAGGAAACAAGTTAGTTCCCGTTATCACGTACATTATAACAGCTATAAACGGTCATTCCCTCACCAGCTTCTAATTTTCTCTCTTTCTTGAAGTTAATAAGACAAAAAAACTCTGTTCGTCACGTTACAGAGAAACCGCAAAACATAATCTCGTCTTGGAAACATAGCTACAGCTATACGTTTGACTGTTACAAAGCGCTGACACTGGAGGCTCCTTCCATCAATACTAAATAAACGTCTCCTTACAGAAAACCTCACCATATCTACAATGACATGTTGTTTCTATAGAAACGATAATGTATTACAATGACGGCATTTATATAAACCTGAGATTTGTCTTGCAGCTGGAACTACTGTCAGAGCTGCTGTTGTAGAAAAGTAATCAACACATTTTGACCGATCAGAACTGAGAATCCAACGTCACTGTGGTATAGCTGAGAACCTGACAGTTCCTGCGTTTACTTAAAAGCTGTCAAGTCTTCAAGCCTGATTATTGTGTTAATTATCTCAAGAAAACAACTTGCTGCATTTTTACCATGAAAATACAAAGTCCTAAAGGATAATAGGATAGAAAGGAAAATGCAGAGCCTCTCTGAAAAGCCTACTGTGGATTTTTAAAAGAAAATAAATGCTACAGTTGTATTACTATACAATCTAAACACACAGCCTGGTGAAAATGAACACTGCAGGAGGGTTATACTGTAATAAATCTGATACTCTTACAGTCAGAGTGAATTGGGACGAGGCCGAGTGCTCTTTTCTGAAGCTCCTCCTCCTCTGTGCCCGCCGTTTCCTCCCACTGAGCAGCAGATCTGTATCCGCTGCACGCTCCAAACACGCAGCACTGATAGGCATAGGGCATCTCAATTACCCTAAAGGGGGAAAAAATAAACATTCACGTCACACATGGAGAGATTTTTAGGGAGAATCTCACAACAATTTTGTTATGAATGTAATTTTCATGATGCTAAACTGGTGGCTAAAGGCTTCCCTTACTTGTTAGCAACATTAGCCTTGTATATATTCAGTGCAAACACCAAATTTCTGTTGGCTGATGTTTTACAATCACTGAATTGGACAAATCAGTATCACTAATAGTTAGCTTGATGTTGTAGTCTAACTGGGCACGTCATTGTGCTCTGGATATTCTGAGAACATTTGTCAACATTCATAGATCGGTATTCCCTACTCAGGAAGTTGGGATGATGTCCTCAACCCAGAGTTTAGTGTATGACATCACACCAAGATGGCTGCCCATGCTGTAAAGCAACATCTCTCATTTTTTGAGATTATAATAGTATTTGCTTCAGAGTTGGGCAAATATATAACATCGACCATACAGGTAAATGTATTTTATACTTTAATGATTGCTTATATGGCTAACGTCAGCTGACTAGCTTGTTGCTGCTTTAATGGAGGAGTTCATGTTATTTAGCTGGCTATTTTGTAGCTAGAAAGTGCCAATGCATCAAGTTGTGGCCTAATGGTTAGAGAGTCAGACTTGTAACCTGAAGGTTGTGGGTTCGAGTCTCAGGTCCGGCAGGGATTGTAGGTGGGGGAGTGCTCTCTTCCACCCTCAATACCACGACTGAGGTGAGACAGTTGAGCAAGGCTTGAGCAACTGCTCCCCGGGCGCCGCAGCAAAAAAGGCTGCCCACTGGGGGTGTGTTCACGGGGTGTGTGTATGTGTGCACTTGGATGGGTTAAATGCAGAGCACAAATTCTGATTATGGGTCACCATACTTGGCCACAAGTCACTTCAAAAATGAAAATGACACAATTCTGATGAATTCCAAGTTCTCACTTCTGAGTTGCACCAGTAATGATTATTCAGATATTTAGATGATTATCAGATGGTTGTGAATAATTTAAGGATTTTT
Organism: Pangasius sanitwongsei; assembly: GCA_037576675.1. Lineage (NCBI taxonomy): Eukaryota > Metazoa > Chordata > Actinopteri > Siluriformes > Pangasiidae > Pangasius > Pangasius sanitwongsei. The sequence continues at coordinate 3,533,665 of CM075018.1, read as the reverse complement.
TTTTTAGATATTGGTACAAGATGAAAGAATTAATTATGCTTTTATCCTATAAACTATCACAAACCATTTTTATCAAACAGAAGAGATTTAGGTGTCATAGCATGTTAGGTGACAAAAAAAAGTAGACCTCAGGATCTTAAACATATCAATATCAGCACTAATGTGCACCATCTCATCTGGGTTGATGAACATTTCTGAGGCAGGAATAGAGGACTCTGGGATACCTGATGTTGGGCAACTCTTCCTCCCTGAAGGAGTGAGACAGGTGTGTGTTTCCTCTCAGTTTGAGGTGAGTAAGACTGCTCAGGCCGGACAGGGGGACTCGGGACAACTGGTTATCACTCAGATCACTGCAGTGAGTGAGAGAGAGTGAGAGAGAGTGAGAGAGAAAGAGAGAGAGAGAGAGAGAGATATCATAAACACTCATAATGCAGCTCACATTAATGTGTTTATTGGTTACCTGTCAAGGTGCATGCAGTGTACATTTAATAGATTTTGAGTAAACCAGTGGTCCTCTAGGTCCAGTTTTGTATGTTAATGGTATACTATATTCACTTTTCCAGGTAAATGATACATACTAAGGGAGCCCATGACAGTAACACATCAGTGACAAGGAAAAGTACAGTCTGGTGCCTTTATTTCATAGTTAACACTCCAAAAGAGCTAAATTTATATAAACAATAAACAATATATGGGTCATATTAGGCGTGTATGTATTGGACGAATTGGATCAGTGCATCAATGTAAAAGGCAATAACTGAAATGAATCTTGGCATCAGTCATAAATCAATTATTCCAAAAAAAAGTGACAGACAATTGGTGTGTAAAAATAATTCATAGTTTTAAGCTGGTGTGTAAATAGGCTAGCAAGGTGATTTGCCTGTAAGTCTGCCACTTAAAATAGTCCTGCTCTACATTATCACAAATTAACATCCAGCACACACATTCCACCACACGGTATTTATTACTATTTATTCTTTTTCACATGGACCCATTCTAATGACAGTCACTTATGATCAACCCCTGCACTATAACCACTTTACTTACTTTCGTCGCTACTTAGCATCTTATTTTATTCTTACTTAATTATTTTAACTGGTATGGGTACTGTAATTTGTGGTCTCATGTGCATAGTTGTGTCCTTGTCATTTCTGTTGTTTATTGTATTACTGCAACGAAACAATTTCCCTCAGAGATCAATAAAGTACTCTCTCTCTCTCTTTCTCTATCTATCTATCTATCTACATCACAGATTCAAAGTTGGTCACATATCGATCAAAGGCTATTAAATTGAATCCAATGGAATCATATTGTATCAAATTGTTGCTTTATGAATCAAAATTGTATCGTATCATATCTTGTGGAAGCCCAATCCCTAGTTCATATGTATTATCCTATATTGTGTGTGTGTGTGTGTGTGTACTCACAGTTTGAGCAGGGAGTGGAGAGATGTGAAGGCATCAGGGTGGATCATCTCAATCTGATTCCAACTCAGATCACTGTGTATAAAAACAAACTAATTATTAGTTTTCATCTTGTAAAAAAATATAATGTCTAAATTTTTACAATGCACTGCAGTAGGACAGTGTCCAGACCACACACTTCTGCCCGCAAAAAATATACTGAATGCACTTTGCTCTTTATAGGGAATAGGGAGTAGGAGGGGCAATATGCCCATTTCTTTCATTCTTTATTTATGTCATTCTTTATGCACCATGCTCTTTCTTTCCTTCCAGTCATAAAGATTTTAATGTATAAATGCTGCAGTGTGAACTACCTTAAATTGCACAATAACTCACATAGGATGTGTAAATGTAAATATGTAAATATGAGCAGGGTACATTCACTGTATAGATTTTCTTATCACCACTGTTTCTCTCTGATAGCTTTGCTATATCATAATTTTATGCCTTTTCACACACACACACACACACACACACACACACACACACACACACTACACTGTTTTTAAACATTGATCTTATTTTCTTCTTATTTTTCCTTAATTTTTCTACTGCAGCATCCGTGAGAATGAAGAAACTAAGAATTTAACTGTACAAAGAGACTATAAGCTTTTAGAAAATGTCCTTAAATTGTTCTTCTATCAACATTAATGTTTCTTTTATTCCTCCATCAATTTCAACTCATTCCAAGTTCACAAAAATGTGCAATTTGCATGTGGGAGCCACTAGAGGTCAGTGCTGCTCAACTCAATATATCATTACAGCCATGTATATGAACGCATAAAGTGTGGATATACAGTTTAAATATAATATGAAGCTGTGTTGGAAATGACCCCTTATGTTCTGTTCCTTCAGCAATGTTCTATCAGAAGATATAGCTATAACATTTTATATTTTATTTTAAATGTCCATAGATTGTTTTGAATCTACTTTGTCTCCATCTCAGTGATCAATACATTGCTGATCACATGTTAAATGATGTATTTCAGTGCCATATTTTTACACTTTTACTCTTCTTAGAAGCTTCACAAGTCCATTGGGATGAATTTTTATAGCCAGTTTTAAGGTAACTGACATTAAATAAGCCACACCTTATTTTAGTAGGTTAAATGCCTAAAAGGTTACGTAAAAGAATATACAAGAGAAAAACAAATTTTGCTTATTATTGACCTGAATAACATCTCTGTGATCAGATTTTTAACAGTTCCTCTTTCAGTGAAAGTATAAAATAGTGGGAAACTCACAGTGATCGAAGGGATACAAGCTGTTGAAACGTGTTCAGCTCAATCCTCCTGATCCTATTGTGCTGCAGTCCACTACACACACACACACACACACACACACACACACACACAACAACAACAACAACATAAGCTCAGGAAATACACAGTGATACCCAAGTGTGGCTGAGATCTAATTATAAAAAGATAGCTCACATCTCCTGCAGTGAAGTACAGCGGTAAAAACTTGGCAAATCCTCGACTGCATTATGAGACAACTCACTGTAAAACACACAAATAAATGTTATTATTTATTAAGGATTTAACAGCATCACAATAGAAACTCCATTTTGACATAATTAAAATTTTTTGGTGTGTTTTATTATTATTTCTAAATTCTTTTCTATCGTTTCTTTTTTTTCAGTGTGAGACGAAGCTAATTATTTACAAAAACATTTTTGTCCACAACCTTTTTTTTTTTTACCAAACTTTACCAAGGGTGCCAATATTTCTGGACTGTCATCACACTCCTAGCTCTAATAGTTTCCTCTTAAATGCAGGAGATAGATATATAATGCCTACAGAGAAATTACCCATCAGACCTTTGTGCTTTTTCAGAGTGAACTTGATCAGAAGGGGCAAAGGTGAGAGTGTGAGCAGTGCATTAGGGGTGTGTGTGCATGTGTGTGTGTGTGTGTGTGCGTGTGTGTGTGTGTGTGTACTCACAGCACTCTGAGATTGGGCAGCTGTTGGCAGAGATCAGGTGGCAGACTGGTGAGACCTGCTCGGGTCAGAGTGCTGAAACGCAGGGAATGAGTGAGAGAGAGGATGAGTGTGTGAGTGTGTATGAGAATAAACACTAAATCATTTTGAACACAGAATATTCTGAGTTAGACAGAAAAGTACTAATTAATACTAATTACACACAAATTGTAGACATCATAATTCTTGTCTAGGTTTGTTCATACTTGATTGTTGGCCATGTTAGGGCTCTGTCCCAAATGTTCTAATTCATGTTTGTTTAGAAGCTCTTTGTCACATGGTGTGTGTTGAATAATTTTAGTATTTTAGTGTTTTCACACTGAGAAAGTCACCGAGATGTAGTGCAATTTTTGCACTTTAACAAGGGCTATAGTATTAGACACTGGCATGTCTAGATATTTACAGGACTTTGAACTCATACGAACACACAGGGTAAACATGAAGGAACCAGGCTTCAGTCCAGTGACTCTAAATAAAGGATAACCTTCATTACACACTGTGGTTGTTGGATTCTCTCTGCACATTGTGTTTTAACGAAAGCCTATTTTCTGTAAAGCAAATCCAGCATTAAAATTTGCAAGAAGATGAAAGTGTGTGAAGGTTATTAAGTGTGTGGATCTGAGCAGGTGGATTTGAGCACTTATATTTGAGTAGCTGGATCTGAGTGGGTGGATCTCAGCGCTTTGATTTGAGCCCTTAAATTTAAGAGGGTAGAAGCGAGTGGGTGAATTGAGTGAGTAGATTTGAATGGATGAATTTGAGTGGGTGAATTTGAGCTGGTGGATTTGAGCAAACAGATTTGAGTGGATGGATTTGAGTGGATGAATCTGAGGGGTGGAAGTGAGTGAGTAGATTTCAGGTGAGTAGAAATGAGCAGGTGGATTTGACCAGGTGGATTCGACTTTGTGGTAGCAAGTGGGTAGATTTGAGTGGGTAGATTTGACTGGGTGGAAGCTAGCAGGTGGATTTGAGGGGTGTATCTGAGTTGGTGAAAGCCAGCGTGTACAGTAGAGCACTTAGATTTGAGTATATGGATTTGAATGGGTCAGTTTGAGTTGATGGATTTGAGGAGTGGAAGTGAGCAGGTATATTTGAGTGAGTGGATTTGAGTTGGTGGAAGCAAGCAGGTGGAATTGAGCAGGTGGAAGAGAGTAAATGATATGAGCAGGTGGATTTGAGTTGGTGGAAGCAAGGGAGTAGATTTGAGCAGGTGGATTTGACTGGGCAGAAACGAGTGGGTAGATTTGTATGGGTGGATTTGAGTTCTTGGAAGCAAGCAAGTGGAATTGAGCAGGTGAATATGAGTGGGTGGATTTGAATGGGTGTAAGTGAGCAGGTGAAGCAAGTGAGTAGAGTTGAACAGGTGGATTTGACTGGACAGAAGTGAGTGTGTAGAATTAAGTTGGTGGATTTGAGTTGGTGGAATCAAGCAGGTAAAAAGGAGCAAATGGATTTGAGTGGGTACATTTGAGTGGGTGGATTTGGGTGGAAGTGAGAAGTGGATTTGAAGAAGTCGATTTGAGAGAGTGGCTCTGGCTGGGTGTATGTGAGTGGGTGGAAGTGAGTGGTTGGGAGTGAGGATTATACTCACAGCACTTGCAGGCTGGTGGTCCCTGTCAGGTCAGGGAATTCCCGTATCTCAGTGGCGCCATTCAGAGATCTGAAAGCAGATTTCAGAATTCATTAGTGAAAGCTTGTTATGCTAATGAGCATCAACAGAAGCATCACATGGCCTACTGACATTCCCATTCCCATTCCAATATTTTAGGAACCACAGCCAGCGTTTATGATTGTTGTGTTACGGTACATGGCTGATGACGTAGCTCCAATTTGATTTGTTTATTTTTTTTTATTATGCGCTTCTGCTGTTTTATATATCTGTTTATATACAATGGTTATACTTACAGAGTGTGTAACTGTGGCAAGAACTGGAAAGCAGATCTTCCAACAAACTGGATGGGATTCTCGTAAAAATGACTGAGGGGAGAGTTTCAGAGAGAGGATTTAGAGATATTGCCCAGCTCTGTTGTGGATCTAGTCGTTGTAATGATAAACTTATTAGAATTGCACCAGGTTGTTAACTCTACAGCTGGAAAGCTGTGGTGGTATGATGAGACTCACATGGTCTGCAGCAGTGGGTTCCCCACAAAAGCTCTCTCAGGAATCACCCTGATGTTATTGTTGTGGAAACCCCTGCAAAGGAAAAGTGAAACACATATGCACCTTTGTAATGCACACACACACACACACACACACACTGTTTGCTAGGGTGGTGAGGATACAACAATATGACAGTATACTGTAACAAGGAAATGTGAAATAGAGTGTTAGTGTTATGCTGTAGTGGACATCTACATGGTTTAAGCTGACATACTAACATTTTATCATAGATGTGACATCACAGACAAGTTTAATATTTTGGGAATTTTTATCTCTATCTGTCTGTACCTGTCTTTTTATCTGTATATCATTGTTTTTGTGTGTATCACATGGCTGTGTGATCTGCATCTCTGAGTGTGTGTGAGTGTGTGAGTGTATATGTAAGCATGTGGTGTGGAAGCAGCTGTCACAGCGAAGTGATACTCGAGGCAGACCCACTTCCACACACGCTCGTCTCACACACTCGAGACATCTGCTCCCAGCTCACATGCATTTCTACCATCAAGTTAAGTGAGTTTTTATTTTCTTTTCCTGAAAGGTAACACGCCAGATGGCCCTCATGAAAGGGGGTGCTATGAACAGATGCGTGCTTGGTAATGTTACTCAGGGTTACTCAGGGTTACTTACAGCTCCTGGAGTTTGTTCAGTGTCCGGATGGCCATGGGAAATTCCTGAAGAGTGTTGAAGTTCAGCTCGCTGGAGAAAAATGGGGGGGGGGGGGGGGGGGGGGGGGATGTTAGAAAAAAAAAAAAGTGTTTTTATAATAGGTGAACAGGGCTGTCTTTTTTTTGATGGCCAGCAAACACAATAAGGTGTT
>CM075018.1:3515488-3527233 GCA_037576675.1 Pangasius sanitwongsei | reverse complement strand
CCCCCCCCCCCCCCCCCCCCCCCCCCCCCCCCCCCCCCCCCCCCCCCCCCCCCCCCCCCCCCCCCCGCCCCGAGCATCATAGTAGCAAGTGTTTAGATGTTAGCTGCTCCTGGCTGGAGATTTTTGGCAGTCCAGCAGTGACACTGAGGTGTTTAAGACTGCGGATACATTCACACCAAACACACTACCGTGACACTGACTGTGGGTTGTGTGTGTACATTGGATTAATGATTTGTATATTAAAATATTAAAACATACATATAAAAGAATTTACCAGAACCCAAATCCTATATTGCAAGGTATATCCTAATGCATTTATTCTAATATGTTATTGTTTCTACAGCAATAATTCACAAGGATGTGTATGGTGGACACCCCACATAAACACATTAAATAAAGTATATACATGTGTTGATATTGTGAAATTTTCTGAGAGGAGACACTCATTTAGCATTTATCAAAGGAGTCTCCAGTGTCAGCACCTTGGAACAGTCAGTGGTGAAGCTGTAACTTTTAAGCTTTCCGACACGGGAAAATCTTCATCACAGCAGCTTTGTGGTTTCTCGGTAACATGGGAACGTGAATTTTTCGTTTTATTATTAACTTCAAGATAATGCATGCATCATAATAATGCATGGTGCATGGTGAGGAAACAACTGTTTATAGCTGTGATAACAGGAGCTAAATTGTGTTATGGACATTTGACATCATTAAATGTAACTATACTACTATAACTATAAAAATTACAATATCACTAATTAATAAATAAAAATAATAATTGTTGGCAAATTGCTGTGGTATATGAGGAATAAAGCACTTTAATAATAATGTGGTAACAGTAACAAGAATTCATCACCACACCCTGTCATTGATTATTTTCCTACAACCTGACATCCCCAAGTGTGTTATTCCATACTTGTGTGTTGGGGAATTGGTCTATCCATTCTTCTAGACTTATCCATTTTATGACTTATTGAAATATCAAGGGAAACTGCGTTAAGAGTGTACTATATGAAGTTATTTTAAAAATATTACAGTACATTTGGCAATGATGGTTATGATGTTGGACTTTAAATGTAGCGTATAGAGTTCAGTTTCTGGTATTGAGAGGATTTTTGGGCTGGTTTTGATGACCATGCAGCTGATTTTGTCATATAGACCTGCCAATCCTGGCTATATCTTTAATTTTTATCAGGCAGTCTTGAACACCAGCAACTTTATATCTATATGTGCCATCATGTTTTGATACTGTAACTTCATCCGTCGTCCTGCTGCTCTATAACATAAGCAAACAGCTGGAGATCGGATGGTGCGAGGGGAAATCCTCGCTGGGTTTATGTGGTGTTACAGCTGTTCCGCTCAGCCTAACTCACCATGACATGATCTTCTTTCGCATACATTACTTTTGCTGCATGCCTTTCGTTAACCCTCCTGTAGTGTGCACTACTAGTTTGGTTCTGTTGACTCAGGCATCATTTTTAAGATTTTACAGCCATATAACATTCCCCAAATCTACACTATATGGTCAAACACTTGTGGACACCTGACCATTACACCTACATGTGCTTGTTGAACATTGTTATAATAAGCTCCACTCTTCTGGGAAGGCTTTCCACTAGATTTTGGAGCGTGGCTGTGGGGATTTGTGGTCATTCAACCACAAGAGCATTAGTGAGGTCAGGCACTGATGTTATAGTAGATGAGGAGGTCTGGGGTGCAGTTGGTGTTCCAGTTCATTCCAAAGGTGTTCAGTGGGGTTGAGGTCAGGGCTCTGTGTAGGCCACTCGAGGTTCTTCCAGTCCAACCTTGACAAATCAGGTCTTCATGGAGCTCGTTTTGTGCACAGGGGCATTGTCATGCTGGAACAGGTTTAGGTCCCTTAATTCCAGTGAAGAGAAATTGTAAAGCTACAGCATACAAAGTCATTCTGTACAATTGTGTGAAGAACCACATATGGGTGTGATGGTCAGGTGTCCACAAACATTTGGTCATATAGTATAAGTTTGTACAGACTTTTCAGAAGTTATGCAGAAGTAGACGTAGAACATGTGGAGTGGAATTTGATGGAAAAAAAGTGTGTCTAAGTTATGCACAATTCAAAAACCTTGCAGTTCAAGCTATGAGCAGTATTAAGTCTAGTTTCACTGTCTGATAGTTTGATGTAAACACAAGATTAATTTCATACTGGAATTCATGTTTTGGGCTGTAAAGAAATTAAAAAAAAAAAAAACTAAATGCCATTTGAAGCCAATATTGAATAATATGACACTATTAATAAGTGAATAGTATCGTCCCTTTAAAGACCACAAGAATGTTTTTTTTTTTTAAATACATGGAGCACATGAGAGGACAGCACCTTAATCTGAGATATTGCTTATTGAACTATATCTTATGGCCGATGGATAAAATTAAGAACAACACTTAAGGTGAGCCGTGTAGCAGTGTGTAGCAGATGAGTAGCAGTCAGTTTATCCTTCCTATCCACCTCGGTCTGCATTTTCTATCCCTTATATTCTTTCAGGTTTAAAGGCAAGTGCTTGTGTTTTAGGACAGTGATCTAGACACTATTGAAAACCCCCATCTCGGACACTTCTACTTAAGAAAAATCTGGCATGAACTACGTGAACTACTTACATCAACTTAACCAGATGAGTAACCCGACTCTGAATACGCGGAACTTCCGCCACATAAATACTGACATAACTTTTGGATTTTAGACATAACCTTTTGACCACTACTGTTACAGTAATGTTCATTTCTACTAGTACCCCTCTTAAATAAAAATTACGCTAAATCGTGGATAATTTATAATGAATTTATAAATTTATTATCATCAAAATTAATCATTTTGATGATCTTAAAAGTTAATATGTGCAGTTTTTGTAAGCTACATATAAGCTTACATAAGCACCTGTTAGACAAAAAAAAGAGAAAAAGATGTCTTGTTATCATGATACTGCTTTAAGATAAACCCTGAAGGTAGGTTAGGTTATTATTGAGACATTATGAAAATGTAATCTCAGCACATGCCTATTACTGCGAGGCTCCTCTAAAGGGCAGGAAAAGGAGCTTTTCTTCCCAGCCTGCCTTTTGAAAGGAGTGGCAGAGGGATAATCAGTTAAATAAGAGTGTGTTTGGCAGCGTTCCTCCTGACTCACGAAGCTCCATCCCTGCACCAAGAGCACTCCGAGCTGAATAGGCCTCATCATCCCCGTAATTATCGCTCTCATCCCTCAGTGCTAAGTGTAAGCTTTCAAAGCAGAATAATCGTTTATGTATTTTAGCTCCTTTTTTAAAAAGGGGAAGCTGGAAAGCTGCCAGTGTGTTTGAAGTGCAGAGCAGAGGCAGCGCGGCCTTGGCCCCCGGCCACACACACTAAAACGCTCGCTCTATTTCAGCTTGTGTGTGTGCGTGTGTGTGTGTGTGTGTGTGTGTGCATGTGGAACAAATAATGGACAATTTTGACAATGTGGGGACAAATTCCATTTTTATTGTAAAACTGAGCATTCAAAACTTTATGGATTAGCCTGTTTTATATACATTTGCCAAACTAATGCGAGTTTGTTTGTTAGTCTGTTTACTATAATGCTAATTTTTTTTCCCTTTTTACTGTAACATTGTTTCATGTGTTAGCCTGTTTACTATAATGTTAGTTTGTTTGTTAGCGTGTTTACTGTAACGCTAGTTTGTGTGTTAGCTTATGAAAGATATTAATAGTTTGTGTGTTAGTGTGTTCATTATATTGCTAGTTTGTGTGTTAACCTGGCCCTGTTTCATAAGAAATTATTTGCTGGTGTACTGTGTTGTTGCAATTAAATTATTCCCATTTAAATTGATTTTAAATAAAGATTAAAGAAATGCATAAAACCTAAAAAAAAGTAAGGGATTAATGATATTAATTGTAATTTATGAGACATTATTATATCAATGTGTACTGTACTGATACTGTGTATCAATGTGGTCTTTTGGTACAAAGTTGCGGGTTTGTGCATGACTTTTATTTTTATTTTTTTGGGGGCTTGTTTAAAAATAGTCCATAGCCGGCAAGATCTTGTTTAAAATTGGAACCCATAATAGGCAAGCAAAGAGAAAGGCATACGACAGATCAATGCAAAATGCGTGCGCACCACAGTGACCTTGTTTCCCATGCAAAGAAATAAATAAGAAAAATACAGCTCTTTTTTTCAAATGGCGAAGCATTCTGAGCTAGTTTCACGTGTTTGAGATGTAGCTGGAAATGTTGGCACCCCTGCTCAGAAGCAGAAACACAGCAGTTCTCTACATGGTGCTGCGATCGATTTCAAATGAAGTGATGTGTGTATGTGCGACTCTCAGGGCTCATTGTTTCTCGTAAATCATAAAACGCCATTTTTAGCACTTCAGCAGGCCGTTAAAATAGCAGGTGTGAAAGCTCTGCGTGTGCTGGAGACCACCATGACTTGAACATGTGCTGAACACTTTAAAACCTAGTCATATGCTACATTAGAGAATTATACTTTGGCTCAGAATTCACGGCCCCTTTCAAAATTTCTCATGAAGTTTAATAGTGTTTCTCATGGGGCCTTTTTTTAATTTAAAAAAAAATCATTTTATTCTAATCTCCAAGTCAGTGCACCGAGGAGAAGAACATGTGGATTTTTGGCGTTACTACATGTGCACTTCCTGAAGGAAACGCTGCTCTTTCAAGAAGATAAATCTTTGAAATAAGATACATTTTACAAATATTTCCAAAAGCTCTCAAAAGCTTAACAGTATTAAAGTGTTACTGATCACGATTGAAGTGATGGAGAGAGGAAAGAATAAAGGGACTGGGTGTGAGTTGAAGAGAAAATAATCGCCACGTCTGAAGTTGAAAACTAACCTGACATGAACTGCAGCATTTAGGACATAGCCTAAAAATACATGAAATGCACCTGAATTCATACAGGGTTGATGAAACACTGTTCTTGCTTGTACTGTAGTGTTACTTCAGCGATTGTGTCCTAATCAGGGAGTGACTCACTATCCTGGCAACCTTCCCTCCAGATCTGCTTACTGTGACCGATCAAAGCTTCCCATGTAGGGGTCATGGAGGAGAATGCAACTCAACCTTAACCTCCTTTAACTATTTTAATGATAGGTAAGTGCGTTTTTGGAAAAACATGCTCTGTGTACACCTCAGGAGCTGCAGGATTGTGTTATAAGAGCTCTATTGTTTGCGTTTAATACGAAACTGAAATGCCATGAGTAAATCAAGTCAGGTTATTTCTGTATTAATTTCCCATCGTCTCACTGAACCTGGCGCCACGCTGAGCCTTCAGTCACTGAAATTACAGGGCCTGATACTTAAAAAAACAGGAAATGGCTTTTTATGTTGCCTTTAATCATTTGAAAAAAAAGCGACGATTGCACTTACAGAGTCTCGAGACTGCGCAGGCCCTCGAAGCAGTTCTCTCCCAGAGTCTGGATTAGGTTGTTATGAAGATGCCTGAACACAAAAACAGTCATTAAAAGTGAAGAAAGCATCAAAAGCCCTCAGAGATTATAATCATTAGAGAGCAATCATGTCTTATATAAACAAAAACCGCAGCATAGGCTGAGATAAAGTCAGGTTCAAAAGTCTGAATCAACAACCAAGAACTTTTCATATGTCAATCTGCCATCAAGCTCAGGTACATTTCGGTTCCTTAAGCTACAAACCATGTGAATGTACTACAACTGGGCGTAGTTCCTCTAGCTACAGGTACAGTACCTGTGATGGCACCACTGCAGCAACAGGAGTTTGTATCTTAAAACCCCAGTTTAATACCTGTAGTTAACTGTAGAGGGTAGATTTAAAGGTTTAAAGGAATTGTTTGGCCAGAAATAAAATATTCATGTTTATTCGCGATGGACCTATTCCTTAAACACATAAATAGCTAAAGATTTATTTTTATAGTCTGTTTTAGTTGTCGTTTGACCCAAAATCTCTCACTGTCTCAAGTTCCTGTGTGAGTGTGAAGCATATTTTAGCCTTGAGCCGCAGGATTGGCAAAAATGACCAATATATGAGGTGGAAGTGATTTAAAAAAAAAAAAAGACCCAGGCCAGACAATAAACAAGGAGGAAGTGATGAGAATGACCCAGACCAAATGGTAAACAAGTTGCATGTAACGAAATTTAACACATACTATTCATGATGCAAAAGTGACAAAAAATGAACCCAGTCAAACAATAAATGAAGATGACGTAACAAAAATAACCCACGCCAAACAATACATAAGGTGGAATCAACAAGAATGACCTAGGCTAAATGAAAAATGAGGCAGAAGAGACAAAAATTCCCCAGGTCAGGCAATAAACAAGGAGGAGGTGACAAAAATGGCCCAGGCCAGATGGTAAACAAGATGGATGTAACAAAAATGAGACTGCCCAATATGTGATGCAGAAGTAACAAAAGCGAACCAAGTCAGACAATAAATGAGGATGATGTAGCAAAAATGACCCATGCCAAGTGATACATAAGGTGGAAGTAACAAAAATGATCTGGCCTAAATGATAAATGAGGTTGAAGAGACAAAAATTCCCCAGGCCATGCAATAAACAAGGAGGAAGTGACAAGAATGACCCAGGCCAAATAGTAAACAAAATGGAGATAACAAAAATTATCCCTAACAATACATGATGTAGAAGTGACCAAATGATCCCAGTCAAACAATAAATGAGGGTGATGTAACAAAAATGACCCATGCCAAACAATACATGAGGTGGAAATGAAAAAATATGAGCCAGGCTAACTGATAAATGAGGCAGAAGAGAAAGAATTCCCCAGGCCAAGCAATAAACAATGAAGAGGTGATAAGAATGGCCCAGGCCAGATGGTAATCAAGAGAACTAACAAAATTGACCCCCAACAATATGTGTGCAGAAGTAACAAAAGTGAACCAAGTCAAACAATAAATGAGGATGATGTAACAAAAATGACCCATGCCAAGTGATACATAAGATGGAAGTGACAAAAATGACCTGGCCTAAATGATAAATGAGGCTGAAGAGACAAAAATGACCCGGGCCAAGCAATAAACAAGGAGGAGGTGACAGGAAAAACTCCATCCGAATGATAAAGAGTTGGAAGTAACAGAAATTACCCCAAACAATAAGTGATGCAGAAGTGACAAAAACGACCCAGGCCAAATGATAAATGAGGCGGAAGTGAAAAAAAATCAATCCGACCAAATGACAAGTGAGGGGGGTGTAACAAAAATGACCCAGGCCAAACATATACAAATACATAGAGATAAAAGTGGCCAAAATGATATGGAGGTAACATAATGGCTCATAAAAATAGACATGATTACCAAATCCCATTTCCATTAATTTTTTTTTATTTATGCATGTTAATGGTAGTTTTATTTTTAATTCATTTTTTTCATTGAATAGAAACAGTTACAGATTTTGATCCAGACCTTTGGACTTAAAAATGTTTTTGTTGGGTTACTCAACAGGTTAAGGGTTCTTTTGTAAGCTTCTGGAGCGAGCTTGTGTTGTTCGCATTCCATTCTGCATTTACGCAGAAGATGAAAATAATGCATCAATAAGCCACACATGTAGGAAGTATAAAGGAAGTGTTTACATACAGCACAACGAGGTTGGACAGGTTCCTGAAGGCGTAGTCAGGGATGTGTGTGATGCGGTTGAGGGCGAGGGTCATGGCCTGAAGGGTTGAAAGGTCACTGAGCGCGCTCACTGGGATGTCGGTTAGCGCATTGTCGTCCAGCCACAGGTGGCGCAGAGACCGCATGCCTGAAAATGTCTGAGTGGGAACGTCTGTGATGAGGTTAGCGTCCAGACGTCTGAAACAGAAAGACATACAGTTTTAAACTGACTGATTAACACACACATTCACATACACTCATAATAATAATAATAATGATAATAATAATAATATCTGACATAAAGCTTTATTGTTATTGCTTGTGTTTGTGTTAACTACAAGTAAATCAGTTAAATATTTGTGTTTACAATAAACAAGTCATTAATATTTGCACATTATAAAGCATAAGTGAGCATGTCTTTGCTGGGTGTTTGTTAGATCCAGGCTTCTGTTGACTCATTCTGGGGTTTAGTGCAGAGGAAACATTCACTTTGCGTTGTTTCTGCTTCATAAAAGCTCTTTGAAAGTCAACTGCGGCCTTGAGACTCGGCCTGTTTTCTAATCACAGGACACAGGAACAATTTACTATTGTTCACGTATAAAATTCCTTTGAAGCCGCCACTCCCTCCTGAGGGAAAACATACACACTACCACACACTCCGTCACGGCAAACTGACTTCTGTCAATCGCATAATCAACCCAATTAACCCCGACTGCTTTGTCTCTCTGCTTTCTTTTCTTGGGTTTCTCAGCGTCTGATTTTATGCAGATCTCCAGTTGATTTGTGTGTGGATTTTTTTTTTTTTTTTTTTGAAGCCTTGATTAGCTGCTCAAGCTTGGGCTTGTTTAATAGCCGTTATGACACACTTTGGTTTTCTCCACCTTTGTCGAATTGTGAAAGTCATCCTTTAAGAGAGAGAGAGAGTAATTAATGGCCACACTCAGAGGATGCTGGGAAAAGTGTGTGATCAGCCATAATGAGCTCGACTACATGAAGGAGTTCTGGGAAAAAAATAAAAAATCTCAGGTCGTCACTGGACATGGTGTAAAGCGCAGACTGATCACTGTAGTTCAATTCCTCTTCATTACCATTTTCTTCTTTATCTTTTCCTATACACTCTATCATTCTTTTAACCTTTTCTGTTTTCTTTTCATCCTTTTTTCTCCCTCCTCTACTCTTCTCTCTTCTCTTTTACTTTCTTTACTTTCTCATGTTTTTCTTTTCTCTTATTTTCCCATTTTTTCTTTTCTCTTTGCTTCTCATGTGTTCTTTTTCTATTCTCTTTTCTCATCTTGTTTGTTTTTTTTTCCATTCTTGTTCCACTTATTTTCTTCAACAGTCTTACAGTTCCATTTATTTGTTTTTTCTTCTTTCTTCCTCCATCCTCATGTTCCCTTTTTCTGTTCGTTTCAATTTTTCTTTTCGTTTATTCTTCAGACTTTTACTTTAATTTCCCATGTATTTCCACTCTTCTCTCTTTTTCGTTTCTTTTCACACCTCCTCCTCCTTTTCTTATTTTCTTCCTCTTTATTCCCCCTCTCCTCTCTCATCCGTCTCTTCTCCTCCCTCCTCCTCCTCCTTGCCGCTCGTCTGTGGCCTGCCCGTGTCCTCGGTGGAGATGGATGTCCTCCTCATGTCGACACATTAAGCCTTTGATCTAATGAATTCTGCCCTCCGGATTCCGGGGGCAAGTTGTGATGTATGACAGCGAAGTCGGCCGCGAGCACTTCCTCCACATTCTTCCCCTCCACTGACCTTTCACACTCGTTCATTCCTCATCTCCTCCCCCCATCCCTCGCTCCTGCTCCAGCTTTATTACAGTCAAGGCTAAAAGTCTGAGTGCACTCCCGAGAACCGCTTTAATTGCAACAGCCATCAAACACTATACAATATAATTTCATCATTCTTCACAAATAACAGTGCAGTTTGGTGAGTTCTGATTGGCTAAGACCAGCATAGTGTGTTCCGATTGGCTGAGAGAAGTGGGGACTTTATTAACTGGAGTGATATTAGTAGTGTATTAGGTAAAACACTCCATTGTTGTGCCATTATAGGAAAATAATCCACAGTGGTTTGGTGTGATGAAGCTGAGTTACTGTTAGCAACACAAAGTTGACTATTTTCCTACAACTGCATGTGCTGAAGAGTTTTATTCCTCATATACCATATTTTATTTAGTAACGAACGATACATCATACTTTTTATCTGTTTATGGTTACATTTAATGTTGGGGAACCTCCACAAGACGAGTTGCTTCCTGTTGCAATTTTTTAATTTTTCTAACTTTCACATGTCAGAAATCCTAAAGTTACAGCTTTACGTCTGACTATTACAGAGTGCTGACACTGGAGACTCCTTCCATAAATGTTAAGTAAATTACACATTTTTCTTTGATCATTTTTTTTATCTGCTTATTATTAGGCTTAGAATTGACATTGAATGACTCTGTTTCTCATTGTTACTATAGAAACGGTAACAGTATTCGAACAAGTGCATTAATATAAACTTGTGATTTGCAGCTGCACAACTGTCAGAGCTGCTGTTATAGCAAATTAATCAGCACATTCTGACCAATCGGAATCGACAATTCAACAACACTGGGTGTAGCAGGTGTTAAATAATAACTTATTCTGGAAAATAAGGATCTTCTGAAGAAGACGATGCATTAGTTTTTCATAAAAGATCAACAAATCGAGAACCAAATTGTAGGTCATAAAGTGTCATATCATGATATAGTATATTGTATATCGTTATATCATCCATAAAATGTCCAAGATACAGACATGTGCGCAAGACAAGCACAGAATAAATACTAAAATGAAATCTAATGATTTCATTGATGAAGTCTGCTTGTGCTCTAAGCAAACATTTGGGTAGTTCTGCATATTCGGTGTTTTTACAGTGCTGAGAATGTGCAGTAATCCTATAATGGAATAATGTAAAGCTTTTTGGCTCCACCTGTTAGCACTCGTCTGCACCAGGCGCCAGTGGACGTCAGCTCCTGAAGCCCTTGCCCGGTAATTAACCCCAACCACATCTTATCATTAACCTAATGGTGTGTTGGGTGAGTATCGGGTTCAGCTCTGTAGGATTCACCTCGCTGAGTCAGCGCTCCTCTGTGCTACAGACAGGTGTGTGACTCAGTCAGTAGTGCTGTTTTCAGCGTGTGCTTCCTGTTCTCAGAGGAGATCCCTTTAAACACTGTATAACAGTGCAGCAGCAGTGTTCAGGTTCTGAGACTCCAGTAGATTATGAGAACAGTGCAGAAGCTACACTCACTCATTTAAAGCGTTTACCTGAGAATAAGATGTGCTCGTAATGCAAATCACTTGTAATCAGCTGAATTAAACATCACAGCGCTTTAGTGACCTGACAAACTGTAGTTTATATGAAAGCTTACAGGGTTTGCTGTAAAGTCTGTAAAACTGGGGAAGAAGAAATCAAACAGATTATGTTTTCTGTGTTGGCAAAAGCGTTACATGATGGACAGATAAAACTGATATTAAAATTAAAGATAGACGCAAACCTCAAAATATCACAAAAACCCCTCAAAAGCATTACCATATAAAAAATGTTAATGTTTGCAATTAAAATGCTGAGGGAAAGAAAGAAAAAAAGAACAGACTTAATGATAAAGAAAGAAAGAACAAATAAAATGAGAAAGAAAGAAAGAAATTCATAATTCCGAGAAAGTATGAATGAATTGATGAAAGAAAGAAAGAAAGAAAGAAAGTACAAATGGAATGATGAAAAAAGAATGAAAGAAAGAAAGAAAGAAAGAAATATCAACAAAAAAGTCAAACAGAATGATGAAAGAATGAGTGAATGTAATGAGAAAGAAAGAAAGAAATGATGAAGAAAGAAAGAAGTTTAATTGAAGATGCTTTTACAGTCTTTACAACATCATCAGATGGAAGCTGAAATTTAAATTTCCCAACATTCCATCAGTTTAAATAAAAAAATTTCCCACTTTAATCTGAAACATAAGAAATATAACATGTATATTAACTTCTCACTGAAATGCTAAAAAAGCTCTTGTGGGAATTGAGTGTGTTTGTGTGTGTGTGTGTGTGTGTGTGAAGCTAAATTTGAGCAGCGGAGTAAAATTAGTGACGTCTAAAAGCAGTGACAG
>CM075018.1:3494534-3515388 GCA_037576675.1 Pangasius sanitwongsei | reverse complement strand
TAGACTCCATCTCATTTTTTCTCTTTGGGGGTTTTTTTGGTGTGGGGTGGTGGGGTGGGTGGGGGGGGGGGGGCCCCCCCCCCCCACCTCGGGATCTAGGCACGCTGTCTGAATGGAAAAGTCCCTGTTGGTGGTGAAGGAATTAAAATGGAATTTCATGACTCTAATGTAAACATCCTTCTGGAAGGAAATCAGTGCACGGATATTACTCATCTAAAAAAAGAGAGAGAGAAGTGAAAAAAGAGCTGCAGTGAGGTAGCTATAGTGAGGTAGCTATAGTGAGTTAGCTGCAGAGAGTTAGCTGCAGTGGGTTAGCTATAGTGGGTTAGCTACAGTATACTGAGCTAGCTGCAGTGAATTAGCTGCAGTGAGTTAGCTATAGTGAGTTAGCTGCAGTGAGTTAGCTATACTGAGTTAGCTATACTGAGTTAGCTGCAGTGAGTTAGCGGGGTCAAAGGCGAGGCAGTATTTCAGTTCCACTCAGATCATAGGGAACTACTTAGGAAGGGCATGATTCCTATTAGGATGGGGTTTGTTAGAGTGGAGGAAAGAGAGAAGAAGGGGAAAATTGCACTAGTTTCCAGATCATTGAGTCTCTCGCTGCTCGTTCTGTGTCTTCCTCATGGCTTCCAGATGGACGCAGTGACTTTAAATCCATCGTACGCTGGAGCAAAGACTCTCCGAAACAGCAGTTGCCTCTTTGAAAGAGCCCTGAAACATGAAACCGGACTCTGATAGGACATGTTTTAGTTGTGTTCATTCCCAGCTGCTAGCTGGCTCTCCTCATCACTTCCTCCCTGACCTTCAGTGCAGAACCCTGCAACTCTGTACTGCATCAGCTGACCTGAAGATCCACCTGGAACTAACGACTTAATGATCTGCTTCTGAAGCTAGACTATGCAAGAAAGAAAGAAACAAACAAAGAAATGTGGAAAGCAAGACAAAAGAAAGAAAGACAGAAATGTGAAAATAAAGAAAGAATGAATGAAAATAAAATGAGGAAAGAAATAAAGAACCAAATGTGGAAAGAAAGAAAAAACAAACCAAAAACAACAAACATGAAAAAGAAATGTGGAAAGAAAGAATGAAAGAAAGAACAAAATGAAAAAAGAAAGAGAGAAGGAAAGAAACATAACTAACGAGCTAACTACCGCTAAATAGCTACGAAAGCTAAGAGGTTGCTTCATGCTTCAGGGGTGGAGCTTTGGGGGTGGAGCTTGGGGGGTGGAGCTTCAGGTGCGAGCACACAGTACGCTCCCTGTGAAGCGCTGACTCACGGTGTGCAGTAACAGTTTGTCGACACTTTCGCTGAATGGAATTATGGGATTGTCTCCATGGAGCAGGACAATGCTAACACTGCCCCAGCATGCTTCTGACTCGGAGCTCATCTGGCATCTGTTTCAGAGACTTTACAGCTTCTAACGCTAAATAACATTTAAAAGTCGTCCAGCTACACAGCGCCAGTGACAGCGCTGAGGGGAAAACACAGAAACACCGCGGTCACAGCAAGCTGGCATGCTCACTGCGCGGTCTTTGCTAAAGCAGATCGCTAGCTAATACATTAAACAGCAACTCCTTTCTGCCAATTTCACGTAACAGAGGCGTGACGTGACGACATGTCGAGCTGCTTCCTGCTTTACGAGTGGATTATTGTGCTTTAGCCTGGAGTGCGGCTGCATGAGCACCTGTTTTACTGGGTGTAAACACATTCTCCCCACTGGGGCAAATAATAAACAACATTACCACCTTAATAGGCGTATAAAGAACAGAGGCTCACTGCCTTTACTGCGTTAGAGACGAGGCCAGGGATGACATCATCACCCCAAGCCAAACTCTACGCCCTTATATAGTATTTCTTTTTCGATTATTTTCTCTGTTTTGATAATGAACCTTTTCTTTGGCGGAATAAATGATGATGATTATGACTCACAGTGAAAGCAGGTTGGGCAGTTCCCATGCATCTTCACTCTCCAGTCTCTCCAGCTGGTTGTTCTGCAGCATCCTGAAAAAAGTTACAGTTTAAAAACAGTAAAGCTGTAAATGCCATTTCTGAATTTCGTGAAAGAAGCACAAACGACACACTATATTGTTTCATGACAAATGTAAATATTTTTATTAAACTGCTGTCTAAATAATTAGCAACACTGCGCACACATTGTCATAATTTACATTATAATATTGTCTCTATAATGCAGTTGTGCTCTTTGTGTTTACATTATTTGATTTTATTTGACATTTTATTATCTATTTATTGTTTGTTGTGTTAATTAATTTTATTCACCCTGATTTTTCAAATTTTTTTGGTTTTTTTTCCAAAGAATATGTCACCCTTCTTCATTATCTTCTTCCTGTCTTTCTTTCTGCTCTTTTCTTCCTTGCGTTTTCTTATCTTTATCATTTCACTCATCCTTTCTTTCTTTCTTTTTTATATATATCACCTATGACTTCCTTTGAGCTTGCTTTCTTTCAACACTCCATCCATCTACCATTTTTATTTTCTTTCTAAGCATGATTCCACTCATCTTTTTTAATTCTTTCTTTCTTTCTTTCTGCCCCTTTCTTACTTACTTACTTTATTACTTACTTATGTTTCTTAATACCATTCCACTCATCCCTTCTTCTGAAGAACCATCTATTTTTCTTTATCACCTCTTTATTTATTAAATTTTTTCTAAAAAAAAAAAAAGGAAGCAGAGAAAACTGAAGGCAATGAATAGAAAGAAAGAAATGAAAGAACGAAATGGAAAAATGGAAAAATGAAAGAAATGAAATATGAATGAAGTCTGTAGTGAAGAGCTTCAGGCAGCAATCATCACAGAGAAGAAGAGGAATCACAACTCATTCATTAGGACACTGGGGTTTTTCCTTAAATGGAAGTTTTTTTTAATTAAAGAAGGGATCATTTTATGTACCTTTCAACACCGCAAGAAGAAAAAGAAGGAAAGAGAGAAATTGTGAAGGATAAGAGAATTAAAGAGTGAATAGGAAGGAGGAGGAACCGCTTGGGTGGGCCACTGATGTCATGCTTGTAGAACCGGCTGAATAAAAGAGAGGAAAAGTGAGGGAGAAACTGAGAGAACAATGGAGCTCAAAGCAAATTATTCCAACATGAGGGAGAGAGAGCGAGAGAAAGAGGGAACTTAGAGGGAATCTTTAAATTTCACGGCAGACAGCTTTATCACATCCAATCGGCTGAAACCTCTGACATTCGAGAAAAGAGAGACGCCTGTTTCTTACGGAGAATAGACGAGTCTTTGTGAAGGAGACGTCTTTATCGAGGAGATGGCGGTGCCACAACAGCCATTGTGAAGCCAGACTTCAAAAAAACGACATAAAGAACAGGCCTCTGTTCTCCTGCACTCATTAGAATATAACAACGTTTTTATTCATCCGCCCTTTCCTCTGGACTCCCTGTTTCCCCCCCGCCCATCCCGGCCCGTCCCTGTCCCTCTTCTCCCTTTTGCACAAGATTTTCATCTGAGTTAATAAGCATGGCCTCAAGGAGAGCCTCAAGTGTTTATTTTACATTTCTACAACAAGACTTCATCACTCTTCACTAATCTAAATCTGAAACAGGCTCTGTGTTCCAATCACAGCGAGGCTCCCTAGGTAGGGCAGGCAGCGTGTTTGGGCAGCAGTTGTCTGCTTCTGGGGAGATGAGAATAGTTTACGCTGTCAAGTGTTGATGCGAGAGTCGAGGAGGATTGACGTCCTGTATATAAAGTATCAATTTTGAATGTTGATGTGAAAGAAAGAAGGAAGGATGGGGATAAACGAGAGAGAGGGGGGACAGGGGACTACACACTCATTATGATCACACATTTTATTTATTTATTTTCCTTGCACATTCCTTGCTTTCCTTTTTCCCTTCTTCCCTTTTGAATAAAATGGGAAATTTTGAAGAAAGAAACAAGGAAAGAAAGAAATGGATCAATAGAATGATATTGAGAGATATTTGAAAAGGTAAGAAAGAAAGAATGAAAAGAAAGAAAGAAAATAAAAGATGAATGAGGTGATGAAAGATACTAGAAATGGATAGATTGAGTAATACTGAAAGATATATGGGAAGGAAGGAAAGAAGGAAGGGAAAAATAAAGAAAAAGAAAGAAAGACGATGGATGGAGTGATTGAAAGGTATTTAAGAAAGAAAGAAAGATAATTACGTGTTGAAAGATACTAGAAATGGATGGATTTTGAAATGATATTGAAGGATATTTAAAACAGAAAGAAAGAAGGAAAGAAAGAAAGTATTCAGGACCGCTTTTGATGATGATGTCAGGTATTTATTTGTTCTCTGATTAGATTGAAGTCAGTGAACAGCAGTCAGCTGATTGATCATCATTGTGGAATTTGTATCGTTAGCCAGTAGTTCAGTAGCTACAGAACTCGGCTAGTCACTAGCGGGAGGTGTTTGTGCGTCTCTGCATTTCTGTATTTCACACTCAGTTATATCAGTCGAGAGTAAGTTATCCAAGGTTCATGCTTGTCTCGGTGTGTTTTTTTATTGTTCTAGCATGCTAACACAATCCAGCTCATGCCTAACATGTTTGACAGAATGGAGAACAAAATACACAGATCAGATAATAACACACATCAGAAACACACAGATGTGGTTTCCTTTTATACTGTATTTTCGCTAGCTAGGGTTAGTGGGCTAGTTCGTGTTTATTGGCCTAAATTTGTGGAGACGTCTATGACACACATGTACATGAGCTAGCATAGCTCGAGAATCCGAGAGTTTTGCTTTTTCATCTAGCTACTCTCAGGATTCCTCTAGCTACATTCAAGATTCATCTAGCTACATTCACTTTCATATCGCTGATTAATGTAACACACATCAGCATATTCATACATATTCATTTAGCCTAGTATTTACACTAGTGTACACAAATGTCTTGAAAGTTTGTGCTGTGTCTATTCACAATTCCTAAGTCATGATTGGTCAGTCTCGGTTTAGGGGAGGAGTTTAGCGAAGTGTTTAAGGGTTCAAAGCCTGATCCCAGATCAGCTTTAATGGCTGAGCTCCTAATTTTGGCCAAATTTAATGGCAGCAGTGCGAGTATCTTATTCTGTGTGTGTGTTTGTGTGTGTACATGTGTGTACATGTGTGTACATGTGTGTACGTGTGTGTACGTGTAAACATACAGGATTTTGAGACCGGTGAGGCCACGGAGGGCGGAGCCACTGATGTGTCGTAGCTGATTTCCCGAGAGACGCCTGCAAAGGAAGAAAAGCAACAGTGAGACATGTATGTTTGTGTGTGTGTGTGTGAGAGAGAGAGAGAGAGAGAGAGAGAGATAGGGAGATTGATTTGAGGTCCAGCTGTGGAGAAGTTCACTTTTAAGGATTCTGATATGCCAGTTTTAATTATTACTGCATTTGGGCCTTAGATGCTTAAAACTCATGCACTGCCTTTCTCTCTGTCTCACACACACACACACACACACACACACACACACACACACACACGTTCTTCATCTGTTTGTTTCTCTTCCTCTGCCCTTCTTCTTTTACATTCTTTCTCTCTGAATATCCCAGCGTCTCTCTCTACTTGTTTGTCACACTCTCTTTTTTTCTCTTAATCTTACTCTTACTCTCTCTGTGTCTTTGTGTGTCTCTGTTTCTCTCTCTTTTTTTGCATCTCTTTCCACTGTTTCTTCTGTTTCTCTCTATCTTTCCATCTCTGTCTCCATCTTTGCCTCTGTTAGAGTCTGCCTATTTTTCCAAATTTTTCATTCTTTCTTCTTCTCTTAGTCTGTCTATCTCTGCCAGTGTCTTTTTTTTTAGTATGTCTCTCTTTAGTCTTTCTCTTTGTCCTTTTCAGTCTGTAAATCATTTTTCTCACTCAGTTTTTGTCTTGCTGTCTCTGTCTTGTATCTATCTCTCTTTGTGTTTCTGTCTTTCTCTCACTCCGTCTGTTTCTCCCTGTCTCTCTCAGTGTCTTTCTTCCTTCACTTCTTTCTTCTTAATTTTTAATGTCTCTCTTTTTGTTTAATGTGTCTCTCTGTCTTTCCTTCTCTCTGTCACTCTCCCTCACTGTCTCACGGTCTAGCTCTTTCTCTGTCTTTCTGTTTGTGTTTCTCTGTCTTGCATGATGTATGTGTGTGTGTGTGTGTGTGTGTGTTTCCCTTGAGGCAAATAACACAATATCCCCATAACTTTAGAGTTTTTTGTCACTGCACATTTGGACTCCATAAAGATCAAAATGAAGTAAACACACACAAACACTGGAGGTTTTTAGTAGCTGACACACTGGGCCATGCCAAACCGCACTGAGTTTAGGAGTGAACAAAGCACCATCACACCATTACACACACAGAGCCATCAGCCATAACAATTTCCAAACAATATTAGAGTAAAATGAGAGGTGTGAGATTCAACAGCTAGCTGCTCAGTCAGGCGTTTGAGTGATGAGTCGATCACTAGCCAGCATTAGTGGTGAATATTATAAACATTTCTGACAATAACATAAATCCGGTCATGTTAGCATATCTCAGCCTGCTAACCTAGCTAGTGTTAGGGTATTATTAACATATTTGTGAATGACTTAAATCCTGTCATGTTAGCCTATCTTAGCCTGCTAACCTAGCTAGTGTTAGGGTATTATTAACATATTTGAGTATGACTTAAATCCTGTCAGGAAAGCTGATGTTAGCTAGCTGCCTAGCAGTAGCATTCAGGATATCTACATCCTGAAGGAGATTGAAAAATTCCTCTCAGAAATCCTGTCAGGTTAGCTTATCTTAGCCTGCTAACCTAGCTAGTGCTAGCAAAGCGTATTATTAACATATTTGAGTAGGACTTAATTCCTGTCAGGTTAGCTCATGTCATGTAAATAGGTAGCATTACCAGTGAAGATATGAACATTTTGAATAGAACTGAATGAGTTCTCTCAAAAATCCTGTCAGGTTAGATCATGCTAAGTAGCTGGCTAGGATTTGTGGTGAGGAAATGAACATTTGAAAGATAATAAAAAATTCTTTCAGAAATCCTGTCAGGTTAGCTCATTCCAGCTAGCTGGCTGTCATTAGCAGTGAGGATATCAACATTCTAAAGATGACTGGGGGAAAAAATCCTCTCAGAAACCCTGTCATGATAGCTTATTTTAACCTGTTAACCAGGCTAATGATAGCAAAGAACTAACGTTATAAACATATTTTAAAATGACTTACATCTTTTCGGCATAGCTCATGTTAGCTAGCTGGCTAGCATTAGCAGAGTAGATATGAACATTCTGAAACATTTTTTTTTAAATTACAAATTTTTTATGACTAAAAAATAAATAAGAAATCCTGTCTGGTTAGCTCATCTTAGCAAAGAGCAATTAACATATTTAAATATGATTTAAATCCTGTTAGCATAGCTCATCTTCTGAACATTCTGTAAAAGACTGAAAAAAATCCCTTCAGAAATCCTATCAGGTTAACTTATGTTAGGTAGCTGGCTGTGAACTTCCACCTTCCTACTTAAAGATATTTAGATATTGACTTGCTAGCTAGCTAAACACAACTGTAGGAGTGATGTCTGGTAATGTAATAAAATGCAATGTATTCTTATAACCATTGCTGTTTATAACTTTCTGTTCTAATACAACCCACTCATTTTAAAGTTTAGAAAGCCACAACCGCTAACCTCAACACTCAACCCAACCCTAACTGTTAGTTTCACACACCAGTTGGAAGAGTTACAATTCTTTGGGATTGTTTAAAGTTTTTTTCTGTTTTGTTGTTGTTTTATTTTGTGAGAGCGCAACACCAACATCTGTGTCACTCCAAACCATAAAACACCTCCATCATTCGAGATGTGAGTCAGATTCCAGCTTTTCCTGACTTTTACCACTAAATCTGTATGATGACAAAACTTTTCTTTATGACGAAGCCAAATTTGAGCATTTATTTTATTTTGAAATATGTAATGGGAGCAAGTTTCAATCAGGAACCTCTTATTTAGCAAGGATCTGAGAATTCTGAGAAATAAGGACGGATGGTTAGCATTAGCAAACCCCCCATGCTAGGCATCTGTGTTCTCTTAGACGCCTCATTGGGGGCCAAAATACCATAAAACTTTAATCATGTCCCTTTTTTTTGGGGCGCTTAATTTGCGTTTGTTTGCGGAGAGGTAATTGCACTCCTAACCGAGGAGAAATATTGTGTGCATGGGGGGAAAAAGAAAAATAAGATCCTGTCAAGCGCTTCTCTTCGCCATAGCCTCAGTTTCCCTCGACGCTTGGCCGCTGCTCAGTGGAATCTGTGTAGAGAAAGATGTGTTTTTTTTCCATGCCGGCCGTGATCCATGTGTATGGTGCTTGTCATCCGATCATAACACAGATCTTTATTTATTGTACTTTATTGGACAACTATTTGTTGACTAATTCTCCCTCGCAGCTAGGAACACATTTGTTTTGCATTTCATTTTTCCCCCCATCAACTCAAAACTTGACTGTCAGCCTCAGTGGGAAGTGGACTGGTCTTCACCTTGTCTTTTAAAAGACATACAAATAAAAAAAGTACGCCCTGCCTCACACACAACCACACACACAAAAGAATTAGTGTAACGTGACCTTTGCAGTGTGAATGATGTGTGCTGCTCTCTGTGCACAGTAAATTACGCCAGCGAATTCAGTGACCTGTTATAAGACTTGTGCCTAATAAAATAACCGTCTTGTTGTATAAACCTATAAATATATAAACTAAAATAATCTTTTGGAATAGAAAAGCCATCTTCTGGACTGTAAATGTTTTTAAAATTGCATTTAAAACATCCTGTTCCTACATTAGCATGGAAGGTATCGCTAATATTGTTGCGCAAATGTGCTTTCATCAAAACAGTGTGTACATAAGGTGTAGAGTCATGGACCCAGGCTTCGATGACACAAATTAGAAACAAACACTGACATACAATGTTGTTCCACATCAGGATTTCAGCTTTTTTTTCTCAGAGGTGGTTAAAACTATCTGACCAAATAAAATACAGATTATCAACACATGATCTTTGGATAAAAGCGGCTGCTATCAGACTTAGCGTCTTTTATCTGCCACTGTGTTGCTAACTAAACTGTAGCTTTTGCATCTGGCTAATTGCTAAGCAGTTATAGGTCTTTTCAAGGCATGATATAGGCTATAGGCTATACAAACCAGACTATTTTAAGCAGCAACTTATCTTAATAAAATGTTCTTTTCAAAAAAAAAAAAGAAAGAAATTTCTGTCATAGTTAATGACAAACTTAGCTAGCTACACTCGATTGCGTTTGAGGATCTGTGATAGTTATATGCGATAATTATGTGCGTCTGTCAAATATGAAAACTGCACACATATTTTACATATTTGCCCCAAAAAAAAAAAAAAAAACGTAGCATGCAATGTCACGAGTAACACGTAAACCACATGACGGTTAGACCATCAAGTGCTCTTGTTTGGCCTCAGTCTTGAGGATGTTTTAATAAGCCACTTTATAATTGAATTATTAGGACTAGGCTAGGTTAGGTCTCCTGTAATGTTTAGTCAGATAAATATGATTAAAGTAAACATCAAATCTATACAAGTTCTTATATGGCTCTCATATTTCTTGGCTTTGTGGATGGCTAATTACAATAGGTCATAGTTAAATACTCTATTAGTAGAAAATAGTACCTTATAAAGTAAAATAGAATGTAAGAAATAGTTATAAGTGAATGTAGAAATGTGGAGAAAAAGGCTCACTCTAATCAGGAACTGTTAGCACACAACATATTGGTGTTACAGTTGATACTAACATAGTCTATAAGACAAATGTCAGCTCAGAATAACTTATAATCTTACAGTAAACACCAAACAAGTTCACTTACCTTTAAAAAAAGCACTCATTTAGAGTCATATTACAATCTGAGATTAGATGATAAACAAGTCCTTAAAATTGTTGGCAATAGTGGGTAATCTGTAACAAAATGTTTGGAAAAAAAAAAAAAAAAAAACTCCATGTGTTCATTTGACTATACAAATGCTTGCTAGATTGTTTATGTCCCGCCCTCATACACATCAATTTGGCCAAGTATCGATCTAAAGTAGCAGCTAGCCATCAAATCACTGTATGTCGGTAAACAAGAAATAAGCCATTGAGTGTATCAACACGTGCATGTTTTGGACACCATCAGAAGCACCGCTTCCTGATTTTGGCTTAAACAGGTACAACCTCATTGTCTAACATGCCGTTCTCACTGACATAGCTGGCAGGTGGAGGTAAAGATAGTGCTGACAAATTCGAAAATCCGTCATTAAAGTCTGCTAGTTAAGCAAATGTTAAACTTCTAGATGAGTTCCTTTACATTGATGGGTATTTGGTGTAGCTTGTATGCCATTGGCTGTTGTAGAAGCCTGTCAAAAACATCCCACCTTGATTTCCTGTTTCTAAAGGAATTACGTCAGCATATGGAATTAAATCCTGAACATCAGCTGGTTTAATGGGCACATTAACGCTTCCTGTCCAGCTTCAGGATGCTAATCTGAAGTTGAACCGTGCATACAAAGGAAGGAGGATTTTATTTTATTGCATTTCCATTTAAACAAAAGTCTTTTATAGGCCTTTTACAGAATATATCACTACACAGGGTGCAAAAGCGATGATCTCTCGCTCTATATAGGGCACTAGGTAGTGAGCAGGGAGCCAGAATATATTCAGAGTGACTGAATCCCTGGTACTTTGCTTAAAAACCTTTGATCAAATGGTCTTAATTATCTGATGAGATCACACTGTTGGTATTTCAGCATGGAGTGGAAAAATTAAGAAGCTGCCCTCAGGCTTAAATGGTTTTAGACCCAGTGAGGAACTTCGGAATGGAAAAACTTCGCTGTTCCTCTCTATGAAACTGAAAGTGCTTGCATATCTCCAGGAAGATGACTTTATCATCAGTGTGACCTTTGACCTCTGGGGAAGTGTGCTGCCTGCCGTGCATTTGGATTGTCTCGTAAAGCGTCGGCTCGGGTTCACTGTGTTTCCACAGATCTTCTTGTCCTGGCTTGGTAGCTCCCATGTGGCTAATAAAACATTGCGCATACACACACACACACACACATTGTGGCTGCCAACTGGTAGTGCTAATCCTAGACATATTATTTCTGAGAAAATAACACAACAGAAAGCAATTATTCATTCATCTTTAATATGCACTTTATCCTGGTCAGGGTCGCGGTGGATCCGCAGCCTATCCCAAGGACACCGGGTGTGAGGCAGGAGTATACCCTGGATGGGACGCCAGTTCATCGCAGGGCACCACACACTCATTCACACCTACATTTTTGAGAGGTGGGAGGAAACTGGAGAACATGGATGAAACCCACATGGACACAGGGCGAACATGTGAAAATCCACACAGACCATAACCCGAAGTCAGGATCAAACCAGAGACCTTGAAGCTGTGAGGTGAGAAAGCTCACTTAGATCTCAAATATTTATTCATCAATTTAGTCAAGTAATAAAAATAAACAAGCTGGAAAATTAAATACTAGGTGGTAAAGATGATCACCGATTGGAGCACCTCAGTGTGTGTGTTTCGGTCTCTGGTGAGAGAGTAACTACAATGCAGGAGAAAGGAAAGGAAAGTCGTTTGAAAGACGTTTGGGAATTTTTTTTTTTTTTCAGTTGCATTAAATCATTAATCAATTCATTTTTGTTTACAGATGACCTGACGACAGTTGTCGCTGACACTAATACTTAGGATATAGACACAATTAGTAGGAAAGACGAGTTTTATTCACTCGCTGCTTGATATGATTTATTCACTCTCCGGGTTTATCAGGTTACTATAGTCGGGTTGAATTTTGAAACTCTGTGCTGCGGGTCTGCTTGCCTTCCAAATGTTAGGCCTTATTAAAGCTTTAGTGTGAAGCAGTGCAGACACTGCACATGCTAAATCTTACATACTGAAGAAAAAAATGTTCAGATCTTTTCTCAGAGGATCCAGATGGACAGCGTCTTCACTGGAATGATAGTAAAACGATTTATTTTTCCCACCGTGGTACCTTGTGTGCTCGGCTTCAGTTTCCCAAACAAAAAAAAAACTGTTACAGAAATTATAGTTAGGTTTAAGTAAGTGTAAATGTGATGCATAAAAGTGATGCCTTCCTGTTTCCTGTCATTAGAAGGATCTCAAGCATGGAGGAGGATTTTAGGGCTCAGTTTCCATTTGGATTGTTTTATATTGATTAGCACTGAAATGGAAAACCTTGGAATTCTATACATATACAGTGTTATAGTGTAGGTTACAGCTGTATTACTATAAAATCTACACAGACAATAATGCTAGTTTCAATAAAAAGCAGATTTAGAATGACAGTTTTATGGGTGAAGCTTCTGTAGACAGGCAAAACGCCTAAAGCGCCGAGTGAAAGACCTGACAGTATCTAATTATAGTTAACGAACGAGAGGATGCATCGGGGCTGACGGAAGCGGAGACGTCATTAATCACAGGGACACGAGTTCAAAAGGAGAAAGGAAGAAGTGATATAGATGAGAGTGAGTCCTGTACACTCTCCCTCTAATCTTTAGTTGATGTGGGATTTATGGCGCCATCTTCAGCCTTTTGTCCCAATTTTCCTACTAATTATTTAGTTTATTAATATATTTGCCTTTTTATTTTATACCTCTGTGATTTGACTTTTTTGGACCCCACATGTTTGACCACCAACCGAAACATGCATACATTCAGGATTAAAACATTACTTTATGAAAGAAATGGTGTTGCAGTAACAGAAAGAAAAACTAATTGTATCTTTTATGCTGCCCATGGTAGAGAGTAGCTAGTCCTGCAAGCCAGAACTCTAGCTTCACTAGAAGGTCTGATACTTTTTGTCAAATAAATACAGTCAACAACTGCCTACGTTTACAGAAAGAGGCCATTTGACTGACAGATAACCAATAACACTTTTTAAACCACAGCTTATCAGCAAGCACACAAGGGAAGTGGTAGCTCAGTGGTTAAGATGTTGGAGTTCTGCTTGGAAGGTTGAAAGTTCAAATCCCAGCACCAGCAAGCTGCCACTGCTGGGCCCTTGAGCAAGGCCCTTAACTCTCAACTGCTCAGTTGTATAAATGAGATAATTGTAATCCAGTTGCTCTGGATAAGGGCGTCTGCCAAATGCCAT
The DNA here is from genome assembly GCA_037576675.1 of Pangasius sanitwongsei. Taxonomy (NCBI): domain Eukaryota; kingdom Metazoa; phylum Chordata; class Actinopteri; order Siluriformes; family Pangasiidae; genus Pangasius; species Pangasius sanitwongsei. The sequence continues at coordinate 3,502,272 of CM075018.1, read as the reverse complement.
AAATGTAAGATAATTGTTTATCACAACTTCACATAAAACTCTTTTATTCTGTGAACCTTTTCGAGTCCAGTGTCTGTATCTTGCTCTGAAATGCTCATTGTGTCACTGTATTAAAAGAAAAAGTTTGTATTCCCACTGAAAACCAGCACACTGTCAATCAGAACCTTGAAGATTCTGAAGCTTGTGGCCAGAAAAGTGTACAAAACATATCAGATGCTCTGTATCCTGTGGGTGTAACATCTGATGCTGTGACTAAAGCTGAGTTTCTCCTTCGACTGAGCATCTCAAGCGTCTTTTCTTTTTACATCCTCAACACCCTCACAGCCTGATTGGATTTGGAGAAAGCTATGCTTAGTATTTGCTTCAACAAAACAATTGCACTAACATGCTAGCGGTCTAGGGGTTCATGGAGTCACATGTTCAATCCCATCACCTCCAAACTGCTACTGCTGAGCCTGTGAGCATGGTTGACCATGTGCTCTGTTCAGTATTTTAATACTTTAGTCCATACCCACTGCTGTGTTCTCTCCACAGTGTGAAAAACTGTGTGAAAATGGTTCAGATCAGCCCTGTGTTCACCTAAACACAGGCTGCACTCGGGCGTGAAGTTTGACATTTCGTGAGAACCAGTTGTGTGCATTTGTTAAATTACGGTTTGAAATATTTTTGAAAGCTGTTTGTCTGAAAATAAACATTTCAAAATTTAACTGTAAAAATGTCACATCCACTTGTTTTCAAAATGACCCTTAGCAGACTAGCATGTAGCACTGCAGCGCCCCAAAGGCCTGCATCCTGAAAAATTCTTATGTACACCTTCACATCAAATAAATACTTGGAAGATGGACCAGTTTTATTTATGGATAATCCTCTGCATGTATTACCAACTTAAACAGCATGTTCTGTTTTTAATACCCTGTGTTGAGTATACAGGAAGGGTAGCCATGGGCAGATTGTGCTTACAAGCAGCAATGTTTGAATGAGTTTCCGAGTCACATAGAGAAAAAATAAAAGTTCACTGCCTACAAGCATGGCTGCAATAAATCAGCAACTGTAAACATCTAGATATTTCTAATATCATGATAAACATGAACAAATGTGATTGACATGAATGATTAGCATCAGCAAATGCAGAGTGTGAGGTTACTTGTCTTTTCTTAATGTCTGCCGATCTGTGTGTGTATGTTTTTAACAAAAACTGCAGCTTTTATCAAACAAAAAACCCTAAAAGGGTTTTCATTTGGTTACTGAGGTTAAGCTTAGGGTTACATTTAAGTGTAGCATAGCATCAGTTATTGAATTAAATGATTATGTCCTCACAAAAATAGTAAGACAAATGTACGTGTGTGTATGTTCATTTATCCACAGCATTTATCTGTGCACTACAGTACTGAACAAGACATGCTACAAATTATCATGCCGTGTGTGTGTGTGTGTGTGTGTGTGTGTGTGTGTAATTTGCTCCATATGAGCGGAGCTGCTGGGTTATGGTTTATTATGGCAGGACTCGGAGTGGGAAACTGGCCAAAACACTGCGGTAGGTTCACACACACACATACACACACACAGATACAAATACACAGTCACCTGCCCTGATATGCGTCAATCAAAATCCTCTAACAGCACAGAGATGATGGTGACCTTTGACCTTTTAACAAAATAATCAAAGCCCATGTTAATTTGAGAGCTTAAGGTAAATGGGCCATTTTCATTTTCCTTTTAAAACTTCTTAAAATAATGTGAATATTCTAAAATAGGGATTATGAACAATAATGCTAAAATCTAGAAGTCCAGAAAGGCTGTGTATTTTATATTTCTATAGCTTATTTTATTTAAAACCTCATTGGCAGACTAAGCGAAATTGTACTGTCTGAGGTTTGCTTCTTCTTCTGAAGTGCTACGAAGCTATTGTAGCTAACAAGTAATGGAAGTCTATTTCACCCAATTCAGTCAGTTATGCTTAGTCAGGGTTATTTCGTCCAATTGTTTAAAAAAAAACAAAAAAACATGCCCAAATCTTCATTGTTAACCTCATTTTTAAATAAATGAATCTGTAAAATAGCAAGAATAGCCGGTATTTACACATTTACGTTCAGAGTGGAGCTCTGAATAATATCATCCTCGTTACTTTCAGCTTTGGAGGTTTTTCCAAACTGGTAAAACAATTAGTGCATTTTAACATCTGTGTGTCTCACTGTTCACAATTATTGGGTAGTTATATAAGACTTGTTATGTCTATGATGTCCTGCTTTGTCTATCTGTCCTACAAATGGTCTAAAGATGGTAAAATTCACAGTGCTCATCTATAGACCACATCATCCAGTTGATCCTGTTTACAAAACCAGAGGGACCGAAAATGAAAAATAACAAAAAGAAAAATCAGAAGTCTCGAGATATATTAGGACAGAAGTAATAGGAATAATAGTCATAACAGTGATATTAGCAATGTGTGGCCTGTGTAGATGTCTGTAATAACGCATTCCTGGACACAGTGAAAATGATTTATCCACCACAGAATGTTTCTCGTTACTCTGGTTTTTCACTGTGGCCCAAAACTGTAAACACAGTTTTTGTGTGAAAATACACAAATTACACGTGTAAACACACGCAGAGCAGATGTGAATTCCGAAACAGCGTCGGGAACGTGATTTGTGTGTTTTGCCGTGGCGTTGTGTTTAGCGGACGCAGAGGGAGAAGGCGCTGCGTATTTCTCGCCTGATTAAGAAACGCTGTCATTTACCTCCCATCGTCTCCCTGATGAGATGACACGCTCGCTCACAATCTTTCCATCCTCATCAGCTTCTACTAACATTGCTGCCCTTCTTCGGCTTGTTCATTTTCAAAGTTGTGAAACTTTGTAAACTTTGGATCTTTTTAGTTCTAAATAATATAAATGACTTCAGTTGATCGTCAAACCTCCCACAGCTCTGAGGGGTTTGTGTTTCAGCCGCTGTGGTCACGCGTCTCTGCTTTTCTGTCCGCAGGAGAATCAACATGGCATAAAAAACTTCTTTCTGTGGTGCTCATGTCCTCTTTAGCAGCCTTTCAAAATTGCCAAAGTTTATTTACAAAAGCACATTAAAATGAACATAAGTAGTATTTGTGCGTTACTTAATTTTAGGCACTAGAATTTGCAGATCTGTTCAGTGTGAGTGTTTGCGTGTTAGCATGTGTCTGTGTCCAGTATGACAAAAGTGGAATGTATATGGAAGGTAATTTAAGGTAGACGGAGTGGTCATTAAAGGGTATTCAGAGGATGGATGGGAATGTTTGGAGTGGACATTTGGGATATTCAAGGTCGAGATTAGTTCAGGAAGTAGTTTGGGTGGCAAGTTCTTTGAGTGTAGTTTTGTGTCATTGGAGGATTGTGTGCAATAGTTGAGGGGATTTGGAGGAGTACCTTGTGGTTGTATTTGGGATTGTTCGAAATGGTGGTTAGAGGTATTTGGGATGGCAGTTAAGGTGTAGTCTGGGTAGTTAGGGGGCAATAGTTTATGGTAGTTAAAGGCATAGACCAGGTAGATGGGGGGATAATTTTGTTGGGAGTAGTTTCATGGTAGATGAGGGGTTGTTAGTGGTAGTGGGAGTGGTGTTTAAAGGGTAAAGGGGTAGGTGTAGTGGTTGGGTATTTGGGAGGGTAGTCAGAAATAGTTGGTGGTCGTGGTGAGAGGGGTTGTTGGAAAGTCAAGGATTAGTTAAAGGTATTTGCTATTGCTAAGAGGTAATTGTAAGTGTGGTTGGGTTAGTTCGGATTAGGGAGTGGTTAGATAGATAAGTAGTTGGAGGATGGAATGGTAGTAGGATTAGAGGAGAAGTAAAGAAGTAGCCATGTGGGGTTGTTGGGGTAGTTGTAGCAATTGAATGAGTGGTTGGGGTGGACAGGTATTAGAAGAGTTAGTTGGAAGGTGGAGAGGTGTAAAGTTATGGGTACTTTGGGGTTATGTGAAGGTGTACTGATAGCTGGAGGGGTCATCTGTGGGTAGTTTGACTAGCTGGGTCTATTTGGGAGAGAGCTTGGGGTAGTTTGGGGGTAGGGGGTTGGAATGTGGATGCTATTTGGGGTCTTAAAAAAGCAGCTGGTCTTTCTCCCTCATTCAGTCTGCTGCTTTTCATCTCTGCTGATGCAATGACAGAAGGAAAAAAAGACATATAGAAAGAGAGTGAGAGAGGAAGAGAGAGATAAAATCCTGATCCCTCTTTTTTTTTTTTTGCTTAGGCATCTGCAGCTGTGCGGATCAAGCAGCGCAGAAGATGAACGATCCTCTCGGATTTGAGCCATCTGATCATCACATGCATTTCAGAACATCATACTTGTGTTTCTGTATTGCTCAGTGTTGGTGTTAATGCATTCAGACACACTCACATGCATGCACAAATCACATGCGCACGTGCACACCTGCACACACACACACACACTTAAATAAGAACTTTCTCCTGAAGTTGCACTCACATATACAGTACATTGATGGTGGGCACGAGCTATAAACAAGCTATAAAGAATGGCTACTTTTTTCTTGACTTGCAAGCTGGCTGTTTAAGTGAAAAGCAGAAGTTGCTTATAAAATAAACTTCTAGTTTCTGATAGAGATTAAAAACAAGCCACATGACACTTACAGATAAAAGGAAAGGCTAATGAGACTGATCAAACTGGTGTTCTGCAGAAAAATCTCTGTTGTATCAATTTATTAAATCTGCTATAAAAAGTGGTACATGATTAAAATAGTGGATGCTATAAAACTTTAGGTAGTTTAAGGTCACTGTAGTGGTAGTTAGGGGCAGTTGGAGTATGAGTGGAGGGACATTTGGGATATTTGGGTCTTTGATTAGCTAGAGAGGTAGTTTGGGTGGCTTCTTGTATGGTAGTTTAGGGTAGTTGGGAGTATTTTTAGATTTAACCTGGGGTAAGTGATGGCAAAGGATAGTTGGAGTAGTTGGAGGAGTTGTTGCACTAGTTGATGGGGTAAGTAAAAAGGTGTGGTGGAGGAGTGGTTGAAAAGTAGTAGAAGGGTTTTTGGAGTTAATTGAAGTAGTAATTAAAGGGTGAGAGGGTAGACGTAATTGGGTATTTGGGAGGGTGGTATCAAATATGGGTAGGGGATAGTCCGGTAGGTTGGTATAGTGAGGGAGTAGTCAGGTTGAGGGGTAATTGGAGGGGTCAGTGAAGGTGTAGGGATAGTTTAGGGTAGCTGATGTTTTGTAGTTGATGTTAGTTAAATGAGCAGACAGAGTAGTTAGAGTGGTATTTGGGAGGATGATTTAGGGTAGTTTGGGGGTATGTGGCAGTGGAGTGGTTAATGGTATTTGGCGTTAGTTTGAGATTTGTGTGATGGTAGGTGGGGCAGTTTTAGGCTTGTTAAGTGGTTGGGTAAGCAATGGTAAAAGGTAATTAGAATAGTTAGAGCTTGTTGAATAGTTGAAACATAAAGAAGGGGTTTTTGGAACTTGAAGGGGTAAATATAAAAAAGTAGAGAAGAATATTAAAATTAAATATCTGCCAACCAATCACAATTCATGGTCAACCTGCACCCATACATCATGCTCTAATGTTATCGGAATCTCTTGTACGTGCAGGCCAGTGATAGCTGCAGAGAAAATGGACAAGCTAGCAAATGGACAAGCAACATCCTAGACCATCACGTGAAACTAATGATAGTGGAAAACCTAGCAAAAAAAAAAAAAATCCAAAAAAATTGAATATGCATTCTAATGTGGTCATCTGCTAACTAAATCTGCACAGCTGGTAATTTTTAGTTTTCCCAGTGGGGCATTTACTATCCACAAAGCAGGGTTAGATTTAAAAAGTTTGAGAACCTCAGTGTCGTGGTATACCTGCTGCAGTCACCTTTTAGACTTTGTGTGAAAGACTCAATTTAGATCTACAAAGATAAGAGCAGTCAGAAGGCAAAACAGGCAAAGCTGAGACACAAAAGCAAGCTGATCCACATTAATGGAGGTATTTGGCAGTGTTTCTGTTTAAACACACTGGAAGCTGCAGGATTTCGTCTGAACTCCATAGCTGTGTGAGGTAGAATGAGGTGGGGGGTCGCTCTGCTTCGGTGGCTCTGAAGTAGAACTTATTGATTCCTTCAGTACGCTACATTCTCCGGCTCTGTGTAAAGAATGCTCACTCGGCAAATGCTAAACAGATCCGGGATGCTCATTCAGGCCAAGTTTGTCCATGTCAGTATACAGAATTGCAGAAGCGTTGCCAACAGTCTCGATGCTAACCTTCTCCAGAAACTCTGGGGAGTCTCATACGTCTCGGTCGAGCTAATTGCACACTCATGAAGAAATGTGTATGTCTGTGGGTGGCTTCAGACTTTATGCTAATGGGAATAATACCTGAAATGCACTGGGCTCTTGGATTGGTGGATGAAATCACCCACATTTACCCAGCTTCCACAAATTATTATTTAAATTAGCTAGTGTTAAATTAATACTTGTACATAGTGGACTGTGTTCAGTACTTTGTGGTGTTAGCATGATAAGCAACAGAGTTCATTGTGTATTTTTCTTTTTACTGTACAGCTTATTATCAGTTACAGGGAGTGGTAGGTGGAGCAGTGTTGCCAACTTCTTCACTTTTAAGAGTTGCACTTGTGCAAGCCAGTGTTGCCAAAGACCAATGACTGATCACTGTTGTTTCTCCAGTGACCCATCACTGATCACCATTGTTCCCAATGATCAGTTACTGATCACTATTATTTTCCAAAGACTAATCACTGATCAAATGGTTCCCAACAACCAATCACTGATTACCACTGTTTCCCACAACCAGTCACTGATTACCATTGTTACCAACAACCAATCACTGATCACCATTGTTCCCAGTGATCAGTTACTGATCACTATTTTTTTTCCAAATACCAATCACTGATTACCATTGCTCCCAGCAACCAACCACTGATCACCATTGTTCCCAAATACCAATCACTGATTACCATTGTTCCCAGCAACCAACCACTGATCACCATTGTTCCCAAATACCAATCACTGATTACCATTGTTCCCAACAACCAATCACTGATCACCATTGTTCCCAATGACTAATCACCAATTCCCAAGTACCTTCAGAAAATCTTCCTTCTTCATTTAGCATATTTTGAGAAGCAAATGATTATGAGAATTCACTCAATATGCAAATTAGTCTATTATGTCATCTGATGGCTTGTTCCAATGAGATGGAGGCATAAAGCAGAAACGATGCTTCAAAAACCTCTCATCGGTAGCCATGTTGGTTCTGTAGGTTACGTTTTTAACCCCTCCCCTTTCATTTTGCACTGCATGATTAGATGTTTGTTTGGCAGATAATCCATCATTCAGCTCTTTTTACTGTACAATTGTTTGTGTTTCTCAGCATGAACACAATCATATATATTCATGGGTTCAAATTAAATCTGCTAGAGTTAGAAAATCTAGAGAAAATAGGTATAAGTGAACTGAGAAATATTTGTGAATTAAGTCCTTAAATACAAAGCTTTAGGGATTTGATAGAATAAATTGAATTTTTCTCTTATTTAATTGCCAGGAGTGGATAAACTATAATAAAATTTAAACAAACAAACAAACGTGACCAAGACAAAGACAAAGAAATTTAATTTATAGCAACATGCCATTAGGTGTTTTTTCTTCAAGTAAAAATTATTAAATAGTGTATATAAAAATAATATACACTGCCCTCCAAAAGTTTGGAAACGCCTGAACAAAATAGGGTTTTTGGGCAATATCAGCATAAATCCTC
>CM075018.1:3466817-3484164 GCA_037576675.1 Pangasius sanitwongsei | reverse complement strand
AAACCATACAGCATGGCCGCTCTCACCACTGTCTTGTACACCTTCCCCTTGATTCTCGCTGATATTTTTCTATCACAATTTTTTACACGTAACATACTTGGGGTTATTTCTACTGGTCATTTTCTAGAAGGTAAAATAGGGTGTAATCTTCCGAGTGGTACGCATAAGCATAACATGATGGATTTGGATTGGGACTAAAATCTGAGAGATACTCTGGTAAGAATACATCACCCCACCTCCCCACAGAGAACTAATGCCTGCTGAATAGGGCATACTATTCTAATAAGTAGTGTGTCAGAATAGCAAGCTACCTGTATTAAATGATACACATACCCCCTGCCACAAATTTGGAAGCACACAATTGTATAGGATGTCTTTGCATGCTACAGCATGTTGTTGTTTCTCTTTCAGCTGCTCCCATTAGGGGTTTGCCACATTTTGCACTTTTTATGCTGGATGCCCTTCCTGACACAATCCTCCCCAGTTTTATTCAATCTTGGGCCTGGCACTGAGAGCGCACTGTTGCACACAACCCAAGTGGCTGGGGTTGGTTCCCTGGTTGGGAATTGAACCCGGGCCACAGCGGTGAGAGTGCTGTGGCCCAACCACTAGTGCTCCAGGGACCCCCTTGTATGCTATAACATAAGAGGCCCAAACCTTATCCAGCATGACAATGCCCCTGTGCACAAAGCGAGCTCCATGAAGGCATGGTTTGCCAAGGTTAGAGTGGAAGAACTTGAGTGTCCATTACAGAGCCCTGACCTCAACCCCACTGAACACCTTTGGGATGAAATTTAATGCAGACTGCTTGCCAGGCCTCACTAATGCTCTTGTGGCTGAATGGATAAATCCCCAAAGCCACTCTCTAAAATCTCTAAAGTGTGAAATTTATCATAACAGCAAAGGGGGGATTAGATCTGGAATGAGAAGTTCAACAAGCACATATGAGTGTGTATTGGTCAGGTGTCCACAAACATTTGCCCATATAGTGTATATCTAGAATGCAGTATTAGTTAAACAGACCTTCTTTCCCAGTGAATATATCCCAAATTGTCCAAAGATATATGCATATCAGAGGCTCTTTTTAATGTTCACTGAAGATGCTACAAGGAAATATTTTGTGAGCTGGCAATATTATTTAGAATGACTAGCTAACTGGCACCTGTTGTGGTCAATGATGATGTATTGCAAAGAACTAGCATTAGCTACAGTATCAGTGCTCTGGTTCTCTCCCACCTCAAAGAAACAGGCCAGTAGGTGGATTGGCTACACTAAATTGCCCCTAGGTGTGAATGTATGTGTGTGTGTGTGTGTGTGTGTTAGTGTCACCTTTCAATTAATGTGCAGTTACTTTTGTTACATGCAATTACTTCTGGCCGAAACACAATTCCAGGGGAAAAAAAAAACCACACATACTAAAGCTGTATTGCAAAGAAAGAAACCTGACAAAGCACTGAAAGTCAGGATTGTTTATTTAAGTATTGAGTATGGAAGCATTAAAGAAGCTTTTTTGCACCTTGAAGGGTAAAAGGTTGTGCGGTGCATCCTCAATGAGAGGCTTTAGGATAAGATTGGTTGCTTATGTTACATACGTTCTGTCCTCACAAATGGAGCGGAGATAGATGAGGTAGAGGCTCTAAGAGTCTGAAAGAGGATACGGATCAGATCGACCATGACAAAAAGAGGACGAGCAGAAAAGTAGGTGAAAGGAAAAGGGCGATATTGTTTGCTCTTCCTGCGGCGGTGAAAAGGTGGTGTGGATTAGCATTGTGCTCACACAGACACAGGAAGGACAAGGAGACAATACACACTTCCCCTCCTTCTGTTTTTAAAGCAGCGTCCCTCTTTTCTCCTTTTTTGACACACCGTCAACCTTCCCCAGGTTTGTCTGCTCTCTTTTGTTGCTGCTCTCTTTTCACCTGAGTTTATGACACATCGCACACATATACACGCCGGAAAGGGAGGGGACGAGGAAGGAGGGAGGAGAGGAGTGTTGTCTTTCTTTCATGTGTTCCATCTAAAGAGAGAAAGAGAGAGTCAGATGTCTGGGTGGTTAAATGGGATGTTTAGTCTGTGGATACGTCATGGGAGCTGCGTTTTACACTCCACTCTCCCCTCAGGGTGCTGGAAGGATGAACTGAAACACACACACTCACACACACATGGCTGGAATTACTTATTATTATTGCTCATCATCATTTTCAGTGAAGCCTGATCCCTCGGATGAGTAACTCGGAGTTCTGTTTCCGTGTCACTGCGGCTCCTAATGCTTTTGCTTCAAGCGAAATGAAGAAATCAAGAACTCCTTATTCGCTAAATGTACAGGAAACAAGGGACTCGGCATATCGGAACATGCAACATATTAACCATACACGCTTACGTCATACCACATACATTTAGTAAGGATGTGCACAGTCTCGCCGTGGCTCAGTACAGCCCGTAGTGTTTGTGTCCTTGACGAAACTTAACAGCAGCAAGTCTTTCAAGCATTTCTCTATTATTACAGAGAAATGAAGGTGAAGAAAATCTCCTTTTTGTTTTAATAATTAGTGAAACACCTTTTGAGGAACTGAAATTTCATAGGTGAAGCTGTTCTCTCAACTCTGTTTGCCTCACATGTATGCCTCACTGTAGTAAAAGACATTATTCGAGTCTGGCTGGTGTCTTCATTTTCCTTCCTACAGATTGTTTGAAAGCAGAAGATTGAATTCACTTAGTTTTGTCAGTGGATCCACATCAAAGTGCATCTAGAAGCAGTAGTTAGGAAGCTAGCAGTTCAGCTCTGGCCCAGAGTAAGGTGTTCCAGACTCTGACTCAGAAACGATCGGCTGGCATCTCGACAGTTTCTCTAGACCATTAAATTGCTGCCACTCAGACCACAGCTCCTATCTCCAATGCCACTTATTTGCTTATTTGGCTGATGGTTTTATCCAAAGCAACTGAACACATGAGGTTTAAGTGTCTTGCTCAAGGACCCAACAGTGGCAGCTTGGTGATGCTGGAATCTGAACTCACGACCTTCTGATCAGTTGTTTGCAGCCTTAACCACTGAGCCACCACCAATCAGACCACAGCTCCCACCCCTAGTGCCACTCTAACCAATCAGAATCAAACCAAACCAAGAGGCAAAACAGAAAAGTGTTCACCCTTTCATCAGGTGATTGCAAGTTCAAATCCCGCCGATGCCACAACCATCCGTGGCTGGGAGCCAAGTTAGCAAAATTTGCTGTGCTCTCTTGATGGGAGGGATGGCATTACTGTGTCTCCCCTGTCAATCAAAGTGACACTAGCCAATCTATACATGAGCTTCTACGAGCTCATGTATGTGCTTTCCTCCATACATATTAAGCTTCCCTGTAATGCAGCGCGTGCAACAGTTTGAAAAGATGTGATTGGCTGACTTCACATGTCTTGGAGGAAGTATATGCTTGCCCCACTCTCCCCGGTTATTAGCTGTTGTGTGCTAGTGGAGAGCTGGCTAGTAGGTGGGACTTGGCTAGGATAAATGGGGGGAAAAATCTCAAAAAAAAAAAAAATAAGCAGTTAAAGTTAAAACATTAATACTTTGGGGAAAAATATAAATATTTACAACAAATACTTTACCTAAGTGACTAGTCATATCTACTCAGTCACTACACACGAGCAGTTATCACTAGTACTATCACGCAATACACCAATTCATGCTATATATTTTCTGTATGCATTTGCAAACGACACATCCTCACACACACATACACATACATGAAATGTGACAGGACCCATAGGAAGTGGAATGTGTGTATGATCTTAATTATTCATAGAGAGGAAGCTTATCTTGCCACAAAAGCCACTGAGTATCATTGAACCAATGTGTAGGAAATCTGTCTGAATGCCCAGTATGTTTTATTTTTGCTAATGCCACTAACATGTAAGCTAACAGGTATGAGACACTGTCAGATTTCCAACAGTGGAATTGTATGTGAAGTAATTCAGAAATGATTCTGAAAAGATTCTGTAGGATGATTAAGCCTTGCAGTTTGCACAATGCTAAACTGGGTGCTAAAGGATTTTATTTCTTGATAGCTACATGAGCCTTGTATTTCCAGCATGGATCTCAACCACATGGATGTTCTAGCATTTTAAAGTCTGGCGACCCTCAAAAGTGAAATAGGTGAAAATTGTTTAGAGTTTCAATTCGGACTTTGGTGCAAGAGCATCATGGGTGTTTTACTGAAGGATGGTTTACTGAATTCAGTTGTAGGAACATCCTATGAGTTTTACCAGGCCACCACACTTTTATGAGACTCCACGAGTACAGCCCAGTCTTGTTGCATTCACCATTTTGGAATGTATTTTTTTTTTTCAGTTCCAAATACACGTTATTATGCAGTGTTCATGTAGCTCAATATGGAAGAACCTTTTGAAATTCAGTTTGCAGTTGATGCTAAGTGTAATAGCTGCATGGTTTTGGTTATGTAGAGTCTTTTCTTAACAAATTACCAACACTTCTGAGGAAAAATTTGATATTCCTGACAATTTTGTCTAGTCTCGGCTGTCAGTGTGTTTTTACTTTGTTTGTAGAAAGACTTAATGGTTACAAATGAGCTAGCAAAATCACCCTCAGTTATAAGCTAGTTGAAATGCTCGCCGCCTATATTTCCCAATTGCCTAGCAACAGTGTCCTCGTGACTGACCACACGAACAGCACGTGTATTGTGTGGAGGCTGCGTCCGAATATCCCTTCTATCCTACTAGACAGTACGCAAAATCAGTATGCCAAAGGAGTAGTATGTCTGAATTCTCTGTATTCATAAAACAGTAGGCGAGAAATACTCGGATGATGTACTGCTTCCGCCGAGATTCTGGAGTATGGAAGCAATGCACACTGCGCTATCCCATAAGGCACTGCGCTATCAAATAACAGGACTGGCACACAGAATCAAAAATGGTGGAAGTTGTAGGTCACATGACAATGCCAACATGGCGGATGTAGTATGTCCGGATTGTATTCATACTACACACATATAGTGATCAGTACGTACTGTATCAACGGCCTTGTCTTGTCAAAAACAGAAATGTAAAAAAAAAAAAGTTCCATCCAGATGGACTATTAGTGCACTCCTGTATGTGTTATTTGCTAACAGTCTAAGCCAATAAAAACACATTGCATTGGACAATTAGTGCAAAATTATGGATTGTCAGTAGCGATCTCGGCTGTATGCAGATAAGGAGCAGATCAGTTACACTTTAATTCATGAAGGGTTTAAGGTAGGATTTTGGAGGAAATGTGCAATCCTGTTGTTGTTATACACAAAGAACTTCAGTCTTTAGAATATGAGACGCGTTTCAAATATCCGGCTGTGGCCGGTTTTAGTCTCATGTCTGGAAGATGATCCAATACTCCTGACAGGTGAGCTGTGTTACAGCCTGATTCTCCTCAGGCTCTAATGATATTTACTCTGCTGCTCCTAATTTCTCTCTCTCCTCCCCCCACCTCTCTCTCTCTCTCTCTCTCTCTCAATCTCTCCTTCCCTCGCTCTCGGGTGGAACGGAAGCTCCTAGTCTCTTTGATGGAGACATCCAGAGGGTCTTATCCCCCCTCCCTCTTTCCCCCCAACACACACACCACACATTCCTCCACATCTGTTCTCTTGTCATCGAGTGTATCCGTGAGCTCAGCCTTTGCTCCTCATTGACTGCAATGTCCCATGCAAACATTTTGGGCATGTTTTTTTTTTTTTTTTTCTCCACCTTGTAATCTGCTTCTACTTTTCCCTCCCTGTCTTTGATGCCACTGTGGGGATTTGAGGAGGCATTAAGTGTCATTAACGGCAGCTCCGTTTATCACCTGCCAAGTCCCGGCTGAATGCGAAATGAATGGACTTCATTCAGGTGGAATGTTGTTCCCTTCGTCTTCTTCTTCTTCTTCTTCTTCTTAATACTTTTTAAAATTAGGTTTCAGGTTTGAAATTTTCCCTCCAAAACCTACAGATGGAATTTGAATCCTGCCAGTTAATGATGTCGTATTGGGTGTTACAGCAGCAGACTTAGCAGCAGCTTCATGTAAGCTAACACTTAGTGGAACTTCACACTCATTAGAATCCTAACACACTTTCATTCATCCTTTATTCGCAATACTGTATAGTGCACTATTTGGGGTGCAGCCATTTTGTAATGTTGTCCGGATTTTCAGTTTCCTTGTTATATTCCCTGGATAGTGCACTATATTATTACCCATAATGCACTGTAAATCTAGTAGTGCACCTAATGTACACTACCTGCACACTAATTTCCACAAAAAATAATATTAGCAACTGAGCGATTTTTGCCTTCTCTTTTTCCTTTTTCTGCTTAACATTTTCTACAAATTCTACACATTTTCAATGAAATTTGACCATTTCCAAAACACACTGACTGAACTTTGAGAAACCTGAATTCCAGCTGCCAGCTTATAATGTCATAGTGTGAATTACAGCATCTGATCAATCAGCAGCTTTGCTCATAATTACACCCAAAATAATTTATTTTCATTCTGCTGCTTTTTCTTAATCATTCTTTTCTATTCTTCCTGTTTCTGTCCTTCATTCCCTCTCTTACTTTTTTCTCACACTCTTCTTTCTTTCTTTCTTGTTAAAAATGGACATGTAAAAATGTTCCATAATTGTGGCCAAAAGGTTGATAATTTTATCTTATTATAAATATGTTTCAGAAATTGTAGACATTAGATTAATAGCTAATTCAGGTTGTAGGTTGTTTCATGAATGTGTTTTATTATAAATGCTTTGTTCAATCGTTCCAATATTTTAAATGTAAACAGGTAGAATAATTGTGACTATTGTGATTATCGTTATAGCCGTTATCGTGCAGCCATGCGATACACTGCCATACCGATTTCTCATCGCGACCCTACTCTCTTTTTTCCGACCACATCATCTTGTCATCGAGTGGCGTCGTGCTCTTCCTGTTAATCCCTCGGCTCTAATGGGACTCACTTTGCCAAACACGATTGGTTTGAAGACAGTCCAGCGATTCCATAAAGCCCCCTTTGTGTTTCTGAAGAATAGGGTGTGACGATTCAGCCGAGTCCCATGCACAAGGAGGAATCTGTACAATGCGAACACACACTCAAGTCGGACCAGGACTTCAGTCGCAGACCGCGCACATGTACACATGACTCAGAGATACAGAGAAACTTACTGACTAAACCCCATCTGTTTTGACCCAAAATTGGTATAATGCAAACTGAATTTCTAAATCCACGGATTGCTCACCTCTTCACTAAGCACTTAAACAAGCACTAAATCTACACAGCTTATTTAATTTAATTAATTCCTTAATTGATTGATTGATTAATAATAATAATAACAACAACAACAATAATAATAATAATAATGCTCATTGTCCTGTTTTGAGGCAGTGTGTAATGATTTCGACTAGCTATATACACAACTCTAAAGTGGCGCCTATAAGCTTCCATTTATTTATGAGAGCTATGAGATCACACTTCCTTGAGGTGCACATCAACCCACAATACACGCACACACACACACACACACACACACACACACCTTGGCCACCTTTGTTCTTTTAACGGGAACAGGAATATTGCTGTGGCAATGAGGTCACCGTCCTCTTTGTCTCTCTCTCCACTGTCTGTAAGCTGTTGTTACAGGTGAAACCTTATTCTACTACTTTTGTCCTGGCCACGTTATTAACGCACCTTTGTTGACTTCTCCTTTCCACTTTGCCTTAGTTAAGTCCCCTTGAACATGTTACTTACTTTCTTCAGCTCAGGTGCTTTTTTTAAATATATAACTTAGTCTTCCTTTGGTATATTTGAATTCCTTTGGGCACCTTAAGGGCTGTTCAAATACTTTCTGAGCAACAAGTGAATCGGGATCAGGTTGATGTAAGACTTCGGGGGAAGAATTTACCCAGAAGGCACTGCTGTGATCTAAGGTGCATTCCTTAGAAAGAAAAAAAATAATACAATATACACTGCCAGGCAAAAGATTTGACTGTAAGACAAATCTCTAATTGTATGTCTCTGTAAAGCAACAAACCCAAACAATTAGCTAAAATGATTCCTCCGACCAATCCTGTGCCATGTGTGGTCCAACGTTTCTTCACTTCCCCACTCACAACTTTAGTTCCTACCTGCAGTTCGTTCCTTCTACTGTTTGACGCAAAAATGGAAGTTAAAAAAACATGGCTTCATCTTATCCTCTCATATATAACCACTCATAGAGACATATGAAGAATAATAAAGCTTGTTAGGAAGTAGCGGAGATCGTTGGTGCCTCTGGTGAATGTATGTAGCTAGTATATTTAGCTTGATTTTCTAATTCAATTCAGTTCAATTTTATCTGTATAGCGCTTTTAACAATGGACATTGCCACAAAGCAGCTTCACAGAAATAAATGGATTCACAAAAAATATATTGTAAATACGTGAATTTATCCCTAATGAGCAAGCCAGAGCAGATGGAGGCAAGGAAAAACTCCCTGAGACGATATGAGGAAGAAACCTTGAGAGGAACCAGACTCAAAAGGGAACCCATCCTCATCTGGATGACACAGGATAGTGCGATTATAAATACATCCCTTCTAAACTGTATACTATACGGTCAAAAAGTGCAATTACGTAACCACGAAAGTTCACAATAGTTTACACATGAAGTCTATTTTGTTGAAGTTATAAACTGTAAAAATATCCATATTTCAAACCTCAATTATTTGATTGTCTGTGTTCAGATTTTATGTGGTTTCTTTGTATAGGTATTATTTTACTATTAGCTATATTTACTACTAGCTATATAACAAAGTAGCTAATTAGCATTCTTGCCAGTTTAAAAAAACAGATCTAATGGTGAGCCGATATGACTAAAGGAACCTGAGTGTATAAATCACGGAGAAATCTACTGCCGAAGTTAAGCATGTGGTGTATGTATTACACACTTCAGCCTCTCAGAGTTCTAATCAGTAATAAAATGCAGAGCAGAAGCAGCATTTCCGATTTGAAAACATTCGACCGGCACCAATCCAGAGTTGTTGTTTTCTGAATTATACTGGATTATTATGGAGGAATTATAATGTAGGAAAATGGCAGTGTGACATCTGCTTATTGTCATGTTCAGCATGGGAAGCGTGAGGAGACTAAACCAGAGTCCAACGCAGATGGGAATCATTAACGATCTCTTTGATTACCAAAGCCCAAACACGCACTTCAGAGTCCCTACTAATATGAAATATAATTTGAGATTTCATCGTTAGAGACTTTTCCAGATCCCACACACACACACACACACATTCAAGCTGGAGGTTTGTGATGGACAGCTGGCAGTACGCTAATGCTGCTAATAATCACGAGTGCGTGATAATCAGTAATATGATGTGGAGTTAATGTTCTGTTGTTTGTCATCAGCTTTAGAGTAGCTGATAATATGAGTAAGGGTAAAAGCCCCTGGGAAGTCAAATTTTTTATTGCTTTCTGATCATGTTAATGTGGTTTTTTTTTCACAATTTGTAGTACAAAGTTGATGATATCAAAACAAGTTCTCACTTGCCGCTATAAAGTGGGCGAGGCTTATTTTCGGGGTAAAGCTACCATCACCAGTGACATGACTGATGTTGCTCCAACACAGCCTTTATCAAAACTATGAGTTCCAAGCACATAAAATGTAAGCTGAAGAGTGAATGATAAGAGAGCTAAGGCTAATCTAGCAAGTACATGCGAACCTACTCAGTGTAAGCATACTAACATAGCTGAAAATTATTGTGAAAACTTAAAAACCATTGAAAACTATTCTAGGTAGTAAAAGTTGCCCTAACAAGTCAATGTTAACCCAGCAAGCAAAAGCTGAATTAACAGCTAAAAAGCTATTTTGACCTAAAAGATAAAATCTAACCTAGTGAGGAAAAGCTGGTGGTGAACAATCCAGATTATTGTTGCTTGTGCTGTTCAGTTGTGTAGCAGACCGGGAGTCTAGGACATGCAGCCTATCAATCAAGTGTGCTCATTAGAATATTAGGCCACACCCACTTTCCGTCCATTTGAACTGCGAGTTGAAACTGTAAGTTTTATCAAATTCTTGTTCGATAGGAAGACTTCATCATCCTTCCCTAGTGTCCAGAATAGTGTGGCTTGATAAGAAGAACACATTCATGGGGTCAGTATCAGGTGTTAGTTATTAAGAGACCAGAACAATTAACTCTAATAATTAATTAAAGATCAAGCGTTCTTGGCAGTGCGCGCAGACGTTCAGACATGAATGTAGCATGACTCAGGGCCAAGAGAGGGAGCGAGGGAACTGTCTGGAGCCAGAGGTTTGATAATATCGTTGGTCCTCTCCTCGCACGGCCGTGTTTACCTCCCTCCCTGACCCGGGTTACTCCTGATAGCCATCGCTCTACTGACAGATCAGGGGAAAAAGCTTTACGTTTTATGCCGAGGAATGTAATGTGGAAGTCGGGGAGTGTAGCAGGAAGAGATTAACGTTCTTTCACTTTGAGCTTCCCAAAGGAACACATGCACCTCACTCTCTGCATGCTGTAAACTCTTTCCACAGCACAGGTCCAGTAAGATGCATGATTAGACCAATTTGAACAGCAGTCCAAAATGCATGAGATAAAAAAACAATTATAATATAACAAATAAGACATTTATTAAATATTTTCGCAAAATCTGAATCACTTGAATAACTTCTATCCTTTTAGGGTCCAGCAGAAAATATCATCAGTGTTGCCAAATTAGTGACTTTGTCTCTAGATATGGCAATGTCTTAGACCCCTTTAAGGACTTTTCTTTCAAAAAAAAAAAAAAGAGCCTAGCCACAAATCTAGTGACATTTTTAGCCAATGATAACAACTTTCCTTTACTCGATACAGCTCTCCAGCTTCATCACAACTGCTGGTTATACGAGTTGAGAGTGTCACCACCAGTGTGTAAAGCCTGACTGACTGACCACTATTGTTCCCTACAACCAATTACTGATCACCATTGTATCCAACAACCAATTACTGATCACCATTGTTCCCAATCTCTGATCACCATTGTTCCCAACAGACAATCAGTGATCATATTTATGCAAATTAGTATGTGATGTTATCTGGTGACTTCCAGCAGCTTTTTGAGCATGTATGAGTTACTTTCTCCTGAAATGAGTTGGCAACACTGGATATCACACCAGTAAATCAGACAACACCATTACAAAAGGACTGTTTCTATCACTAAACAGTAAACTTCCAATATTGCCTGAAAGTAGCAGTGTAGCTAAAGCAGTGTTCAAACTAGACCAGTTTAACTAGAGATTCTGTAATGTAATTATTAAGGACATACATAATTATAACTCTCCTATTCAAACAACATAACATGTCTGCATATCTGTATAATTTGCCCAAATTCCCACAGGTAGCCCTGATTGACACATCATAGCCAGAAGGTACATGTCAATGTTGCATGACAGGTGAGAGTCAACATGGTGTCCAACTTTTAGGAAAAACGGTTCCCCAAGATGTCTTTGAATGGTTAATGGGTGCATCTTTCTAAATATATTATACTTGGAACCTTGTGAAAGAGAAGCCCTCAGTAGGATTCTACAAAGAAATGGGTTGGCTTTGGTGCTCACACACACAAACTACTACACTGTATCAAAATCTGTTTCTAAATATTACGGGGAGCAATCATTCCACCTAGTAATTCATTAGTTGCTACACTGGTTTTTTTTTGTGGCCATGTCAAAGGTAAAACATTTCCTTCATCAGGGTTGGCCTTCATCAACATTGTCTGCGAACTTTATTCATATAGGATAAGAAATAACTAAATCCTTCATATTAAAACAAAATGATTGTACCTCAAAGGTATAAATGAAGTCCTTGAGCTCCAATTATGCACATTTTACAAGTTTTAAAGTATATCCTATATTGACTATAAACAGTGACCCCACCTACTGACAAGCTGTACACCATGAAATATTCATTTAAAACAGGTTGAAACACGGTTAGCATAACATCGAATACAAGACAGAAGAGCATTTTACTGGTAAAGTCGTGCTAACCTACAGATCCCTCAACTTCCCAAATGCTGTGTTGCCCAACAAGACTCGACAAGGGCCTGAGTAGCACTGCTTTACAAGAGGCACTTTGAAGGTGTTTTATTTTCCTTCTCCTTCTAATTAGGCCTTCACCAAAAATAATGGAGCTTACAGGAGGGCTTTGTTGGGGATAAAGAGCCTATGTCAAATCGTGCTCCATTTTAGCAGAATATGCCTTGTATTCCAGGCTCTGAAAAGAAGTTGTTAGCCATTACTAGGTTTTTCATTAGTTTGATTTGAACAGGATCTTGCCTGTAATTATAGCAGCTGCCCAGGTCAAACTAATCCAGCTTAAACAGGGCTTTACATTGAAAATATATTTGCTCTGAAGACATCCTGTTACCTAGCCTGTCTTTGCTTGTAGAAGCACCTGGCACCTGCAGATATATTTCTCATACATCTTGTTTACACAGTGTGTGGGATTTAATGTATTGTATTGTAGTGTATTATTGGACTTGCTGTTACATGTATGTATCTGCTATTGTATGCTGTCATGTGTTCTCGTTATCCCTGCTATGTCTCCCTATACATTCGGTAACAAGGTTGCCAAAACAAATGGGTTTCCAGTAAGGGCAACATAGTCTGCCTGCAGCCTGCTGACCACAGAAGGTGTGTCTTTGGGTTTATATTTAGAAATGAGATTGGCTCTGAGTGGGTGTGTGCTGAAAATGGGAATGTGGGTGTATCTTTGGGTTTATACAGAAATCTTTAGTAGGAGGAAAGTGGTCACTGGCATTTATAAACAGTATGCTCATGTATTTCCAGCTAATCTGTCAGCCAGCTAGCTAACAAAGGCTAACCTGACAAGATTTCTGGGTGGATTTGTAAACGTTCACAACCTTTTCTGCTAATGCTAGCCAGATTAATGCTATCTGTGAAAACACTAGCTCTTTAGGTGCAATAATAACACTAACTTTGATGGCCCATGCAGTGCCTGCTAAGAAATGCATTTGATTTAATATATAGGCTTAAAAGCAGGCCTGTCTGTCCCACCTATATTATATATGCTTTTTTTTTGTATATGTATTTAGTTTTTAATAGATGGCATTAGGAATAAATTCCTTTCTGGTTTGAGTCAGATGACCAAATGAGAACAGGAGTGAAGAATGAAGGAATGAAGAAGATTAGACTAAGGATAAAGGTGGAGGCTTACAGAGGCTCGGCAGTAGAGCAGCTCCTGTTTGTGGTCTCTCTCCCCGTGGTCGGCAGTGTGTGGGTGGTCTCCACATACACACATTACAGGCACAGCCTGATTTCCCCCAAACTCTTAATTTGCTTGTCACGGTTTCCTCCACAGGCCAGACTGGTTAGCCATCACCACTGAACTGCCTCAATTACAATTAACAACAGCAGTTTGTGGTCACAGTGACAGAAAGAGAGAGAGACAGGGACTCCAAAGAGAGATGGATGGAGGAATGTATGTGACTGTGACACATAATTAGGCCCCAGCTTAGTCACAGTTTACAACATGATGTTTCAATACATCTCAGTCCACACAATAGTTTCAGCTGTCCTCTTGTCTCTCTTTGTCCTCAGTCTATTCTGCTCTATTCTGCCATTTATTATCTCTTTCACATACACTCTGATGATCATGAGGAAAAAGAGTGTATGAAAAAAAGACTTTCCGTACACACAGGACTTCCTCATGTTGTAAAACTGGTATCCTCTTTGAATTATTATGATTATGCACAGTACTGTGCAAAAGCCTAAAGAAATTTGATATGTATCTAAAGAAATAATGGAATAAAAATGAAATCAAATCATAATTTGCTTTAAATTTTGCTATAAATTCTATTAGGTTCAGTCTTGTATTTTGATTTTGAAGTATAGTGATTTTGCTGAATTGCTCCTCAGAGCCATGCTTGCACCTGCGTCTTGTAGCATATGATTTAGCTTCACTTTTGAGACTAAATCAAAATCTAGACAATTTGAATTCCTACAAATAAAGGAGTTACTATAACCAGCACCAAGCGGTAAAAAATGTCCAGCATTAATAAAGCAGTCGATTTGAGTTTAGTATACTAGCTAGTTTACTCTTAAACTGCATTTACAAAGCTGGAAAATTAATTCTTATACTTAAACTAGTACATCATGGCTAAATTGTGAACTGCACCAAAATAAAGGATTTAAAGGGCGCTGATCTTCTGGTCCTGTCTTGGTCACACTTATTTCTCAATAAGATGCAAACTATAAGTTGCTAGCGTGACTGCAGCTTTAGTCAGGAACTCTGTAGATGTTGCCCTCCCCCATTTCACACAGTCATGACATTTTTTACATGGTGGTCCTGTGGTTTGATCTGGACCCAGGGTGTCCTTTTCCCAAGTTAACTGCCTTGGCTTAACTATTAAAGAGTGTAAATATGGACACTAAACCATTTTACTCATTCTCCTCTCAAGCTGTGATGTTTCCTTATGCTAGCAATATTTTAAAAGTATTTGTTCGTATTAGTAGTTAGCTTAGCAGTCTTTCTTAGATAGACAGCCAGGTGTTTCTTCCACCCCACATACACACACACACACACATACACACACACACACATACAGGTTTTATAGCCTCCATCTGGCCTTGTTCTCAAATGTGACACTGCACCTGTGCCCTCCCTCAGCTAGTGTTCAGTCTCACATGAACAGTGATGGATTTCAGACTATGCACACTGTAAGTTTCACCACACACACGCACACACACACAAGCTCAGTGCTTCCTGACAGAGTCACACACACATGCTCAATGCTTCCTGACAGACAGACAGACACACACACACACACACGCACATCTGACATGTGTTTTCATTTTTGCGCCATATTGTAAATGTTTTATGTGCTTTGCTTCTGGAACTGCCGATAAATCACTGACTATATCTGACTCTGTTCAGCAGTGACAATTGCACACTTCATTCTCTGGCTGCAGTAAAGTGAATACACACACACACATGTGAAGCTTCAGATGGCTGCACTTTATTTGAAGCTATTTATAGAGACATCTTAACACATATTATGAAGTAAAGTGGCTTCATACAAGAGAAGATAAAATATTATTTTTATTGTTTAAAATAATCTGTAAGCATTTATGAGCAGCTTATGATAGTATTCTCAAATATTGGCTTGTAAAGTCAGCCTAAACATAACTTTTTATTTGAATTTGTTTCTAAACACAGGTTTCTAAATTATTGTCACCCCTATAATTAATATTAACTTTAGAAGCCACCCAGAGAGAATACTGTAACAGCACTGAACCTCTTCCTGTAATGTCTAACAAAGTGGAGATTCCTTCATGCAAAATATTTTAAACTCTTTTTCTATTTGTACATTTGTCCGCATTTTAAATGCATGTTCGGGGTCATTATCTTGATGAAATATTATTCTCAAAGACAGACCTTAACCTCCTTGCAACAAGGTTTTAGGCTAAAAAAAATCCTAGCAGAACTCATGATGCCATCAATCTTCTCAAAACCACCTGGACCACCATCTTCAAACCAGCTCTAAAGCATCACTGATCCACTGCCGTATTTCACGGTGGATTTGAGGGATTGTGCTTGTGTGCAGCACAGCATGTCCATGATGTTCTTGGTCAAAAAGTTAAGATCAACTGTGCAATTCTGAAACAGTGATCTTTGGGGCTTTTCTTTACCTCCAACACACTCCTTCACAATTTTGCAGTATGGTCATCTGATCCAGACCTTTTTTGTATGACGCCTCTGTTTGTGCTTAATGGTATTTTTGAACATGATTATTTATTTTATGTCCATAAACTGACTTGTGCAGGTTAACAATCATGGTGAAGGTTGTGGGTGCCAATAATTCTAGAGCTGACTACGGTTAACACATAGGTTTTTCTAGTCAGATGTCATAAATGCGTAGTTGCTCTCTTTTAAAACACACCATTCACACAGTTCAGACTGAGACTGGTGTGTATTTCTCTGCTCTTTATAGGGCTTAGTGTGTAGTGTATAGTGTCATTATAGCATAACTTGACCAACAGTGACCAACCACTGATCATTTTGTTCCCAACGGCCAATCACTGATCACCACTGCTCCCAACAACCAATCACTGATCACCATTGTTCCCAATGACCAACTACTTATCACCATTGTTCCCAATGACCAATCACTGACCATTGTGACCAGTGAGCATGCAATGAGCATGCATTAGCTACTTTCCCCTGAAAAGAGCTGGCAGGAAGTTGTTCATTTTCTAGTAAAGTGGGTGGGGCCAAATGGTACAATGAAGATACACAAAATAAAACATTACACAAATGAGAAGCAAAGCAATGCACCGTCTACTGAAGGATGGATAAACAACAGGATTCTCGACTCATCTTTTTTCTGGGTTCTAACAGATTTCTGTTCTGGGGCATGGCAGAGGAGAAATGTGCATGTGCAGACTATTCTGTGTAAAAAAATGTAAAAAAAAAAATAAAAATTGATCCATCATTGCCCTATTACCATGCATAAAACCGTTCTGTTTCTGACCCAGTATCAAGGGCAGCATTTTTTTTCAAAGCACCTTCTACTGAAGTGTCTGATTTAAAGTGTTGTCTTCAGAGATGAGTGTTGTAATAAATCTTGGCATGTCCCCAAGGGCGAGGTGTATTTCTAGCTGATGGTTTCTCTAAAATCTGCTATAAGGGGTAGCAGAAAGGTTAAAGAAACTATGAGATTTCTCTGTGAATGTTTTGCTTTGTAACTTCCTGTCAGAACTGAAGTAGGAATACAGTAATAATTATCTCCCAATTTTTCAGTTTTTTTTTTTTTTTTTTAATTTACTGAATATTAGTGATATTTAAGCATGAGATGTTTCTGACGATCTATTCTTGAGATGCCGCAAGCGATCCACATACATAACTCTGGTGCATTTTCACCAAAGACTTTGATGTTTGCTAAGAAGTTAGCGAGTAAGAACATGCAGGATTTTTCCTCATTAAAAACATAAAGGATCCTGCCTCCAGCCCAGGAAAGCAGTCTGTTCATGCCACCCATGGAATGCAATCAAATGCAACTCCCCCTGCTTCCTATACCCTTCCTCTGCTCGCTACATCCTTCCCTTGCTTACTATGCCCTTCCGCTGTTTGCTATGCCTAGCGTTGCTCAGATCGAGTTGGCATGGTGGAGTTCTCACTCATCTATGGGATACTAACACATACTACACTAAGCAGGGTAAACCAGCTAAATTTAGCTGTATTTAACTTAGGTAACATTAGGGCCTTTACATTTACATTTATGGCATTTGGCAGACGCCCTTATCCAGAGCGACTTACATTTCTCTCATTTATACAACTGA
>CM075018.1:3421540-3435294 GCA_037576675.1 Pangasius sanitwongsei | reverse complement strand
GTCAGGGTTAGTGTTAGGGTTAGATTCAGGGTTAGGGTTTGATTTAGGGTTAGGGTTATAGTCAGGGTTAGTGTTAGGGTTAGATTCAGGGTTAAGGTTAGATTTAGGGTTAGGGTTATAGTCAGGGTTAGTGTTAGGGTTAGATTCAGGGTTAGGGTTTGATTTAGGGTTAGGGTTATAGTCAGGGTTAGTGTTAGGGTTAGATTCAGGGTTAAGGCTAGATTTAGGGTTAGGGTTATAGTCAGGGTTAGTGTTAAGGTTAGATTCAGGGTTAGGGTTTGATTTAGGGTTAGGGTTAGGTTTATAGTCAGGGTTAGGGTTAGATTCAGGGTTAGGGTTTGGGTTAGGGTTATAGTCAGGGTTACTGTTAGGGTTAGATTCATGGTTAGGGTTTGATTTAGGGTTAGGGTTGGGGTTATAGTCAGGGTTAGTGTTAGGGTTAGATTCAGGGTTAGAGTTTGATTTAGAGTTAGGGTTATAGTCAGGGTTAGTGTTAGGGTTAGATTCAGGGTTAGGGTTTGATTAAGGGTTAGGGTTGGGGTTATAGTCAGGGTTAGTGTTAGGGTTAGATTCAGGGTTAGGGTTTGGGTTAGGGTTATAGTCAGGGTTAGTGTTAGGGTTAGATTCAGGGTTAGAGTTTGATTTAGGGTTTGGGTTAGGGTTATAGTCAGGGTTAGGGTTAGATTCAGGGTTAGGGTTTGATTTAGGGTTAGGGTTAGGTTTATAGTCAGGGTTAGTGTTAGGGTTAGATTCAGGGTTAGGGTTTAGGCTAGGGTTATAGTCAGGGTTAGTGTTAATGTTAGATTCAGGGTTAGGGTTTGATTTAGTGTTAGAGTTAGATTCAGGGTTAAGGTTAGATTTAGGGTTAGGTGAAAGTACAGCATTAACTACCTACAGTAATACACAAATCAGTGGAAATACCCCAAAAAGATAGAATTTCAAACTGTGTGTGTGGGTGTGTGTGTGTTTCAGGGGGCATTTCACAGCATACAGCATGTTGGCCAGCCTCGAACCGGTGAGTCTCATTTTTATCATTCCAATGTGAAACAAATATCAAGTTAAATTTATTTATACAGCAAATTTAAAAACAACTTGTGTTGACCAAAGGGGTGTACAAATTTAACAATCTTCAATATTTTCAAGATTTAAAGATTTAAAAAAATATTTTTATCTAATAATGAGAAATATTAGATAAAGTGACCATATTCAAGATATTTCTGTTCACTAAGAGTGTTTTATGTTGTAGCTTGTTAGTTTGTTTTTGCTTTGCATCAGATTGTTTCGGATGATTCTGGGAGTTGCAGCATTTCTTGCTGCATGACGTCAGTGACTCAACTCAGTATATAATTTAAATATAACAGTCATTAGACGCCACCCAACTTCGCTTCAGTGTAATTGCCTCAGCGTTTTTCACGTCTGTGACCTCTGCATTGTTAAACACTACATAGAATAACTGAAAAAATAATACTTTTCATTATTTTATTCTCACATCCTTCACTGGTAGAAAGCTGGGCTATCTCATTTTTATATTGTTTGTGTATGTTCCCAACCAACAAAATTCAAGTTGAAAACAAATACAAAAAGGTTTAGTAGAAAAAAAAAAGAAAACGCTCATAG
This sequence comes from Pangasius sanitwongsei, assembly GCA_037576675.1. NCBI lineage: Eukaryota > Metazoa > Chordata > Actinopteri > Siluriformes > Pangasiidae > Pangasius > Pangasius sanitwongsei. Next base: position 3,433,677 of record CM075018.1, on the reverse strand, counting down.
TAACCAGGGTGCATAAGTGTGCACACCCCTTTATTAATACATCGTGAAAGCATCTTTTGCTTGTAATACAGCACTCGGTCTTTTTGGGTAAGAGTCTACCAACTTAGCGCATCTTGATATGGAAATTTTGTCCCACTCTTCCTTGTAAAAATGCTCCTGATCTATCAAATTGTGAGAGGATCTCCTGTGCACAGCCCTCTTTAAGTCATTCCACAGGCTTTTGATAGGATTTATAGGATTTAGATCTGAACCCTGATTGGACCATTCCAAAACGCTGATCTTCTTCTTCTGAAGTCATTCCTTTGCTGACTCGGATTTGTGCGTTGAGTCGTTATCGTGCTGGAAGGTAGAATTTTTCTGGCCTGCAGATTTTGTGACAAAATAGATTGGAATTTGGACCTATCTATGATTCCTTCTTTCTTGTCTACAACCAAAGCCTCAGCTGAAAAGAAACAGCCCCATAGCGTGATGCTGCCACCACCGTGCTTTACCGTGGGTATGGTGTTCTTTAGGTGTTTTTTAAGCTGTCTTGTTTTTGCACCAAACATATCTTTTAGAATTGGTCTCATCAGACCACAATACATTCATGATTGGTGTGATTCAGGCAGGCTTGGATGTTGTTGTTTTTTTGTAAGCTTCCATCTAACCATCCTAGTCCATAGCCCAGACATGTGAAGAATACAAGAGATTGTTGTCACATGCAGGGAGTGACCAGGACTTGTCAGATATTCCTGCAGCTCCTTTACTGTTGCTGTAGGTCTCTTGACAGCCTCCCTGATAAGTTTTCTTCCTGTCCTTTTGTCTATTTTGTGGGAACAGCCTGTATGGTAATGTAACTGCGGTGTCCCATTTTCTCCACTTGTTGATGATGGCCTTCACAGTGTTCCGTGGTACATTTAATGTTTTGGAAATTCTTTTGTACCTCTCTTCTGATCGATATTCTTCGACGATGAGATCCTGTACATGCTTTGTAAGCTCTTTGTGGATCACAGCATCAGCAGTCAGATGAAACCTAGCAGATGTCAAGAAAATCCTACAGAAGCAGCTGATCTTTATTTCAGAATCAATTCATTCATGACAGGTGTATGATCATTACTTTTGAACATGAGTTTGAATATGATTGGTTTATTCTGAGCACAGTCACATGCCCCTTTATAAATGGGTGTGCACACTTATGCAACCAGGTTACTGTTAGTTTTTCATTTTTCCCCTTAAATTTCTATTTCTATTTGTTTTTTACTTGAAGTTTCTTGGTTGCTATATCACGTATCACAAATGTGGAAAATGATCTGACATGATTTATCTTGGTTTCATTTTTATATATATATATATATAAATGAGTTGAGAAATATTTGTCTTTTTATTGTATGCATAGAATTGGAAAAAGCACATCTAGGGACAACAAATAGTATATTTGTCTTAAAGTTGTTATTACTACAGATTTAGTTCTTTAGTGGAACCTTTGTTTCATATTTCTCCTCATTTACTTATCATTTTGTACCTTTTGTTTTATCTTCACCAATAACACTGTACACACCAGTCCTACAGAGATTAGAGCTAAAAAATTTGTATTCTTTATTATGTGTGCTGTTTTCCACTGAAACATTGCTGAGTATAATATCACTATGAACAAAGACCGTATGCACACTCAGTATTTACAAAGCAAATTACACACACACACACACTGTATGTGGCCTGTAGCTTGGCTGTAGTTGAAGGTTTCCAAATCATTTTTTTTTTCTATAATGCAAATGAAGGCTGTGTGTGTACTGATGCAAATACGTCCCTCTGGTGAAGATGTTTCACTTTTCAACAGAAACGCTTCCTTGCTTCCAACCTGCTCTGTTACACACTCTTTTTCTAACTGTGTTACATTAACATGGATTAACAAACCGAATGTAACTACAAACACATAAATACATTAAACATTAGTACACCTATAAAAAAAATAATGCTCGGAGCAAAGTTAAGATGATCTTAATAGGGAGAGAGAGTGTGCAATGTGATGCTCGCTTTACCATTTAACTAAGATCTTTGTGCTGTGATGCTTTGGGAACCTCAACCCCAATTAGTTATTTATTTAGTACTTCAATATTTGCTATATATTTGTTTATAATTGATTATATTATTTATTTATAGAATAAAAATGTAATGAATAAAATTTTATTCATTTCTATAAAGTGTTATTGTGTGGTTGTTTGTCCCACAGATCCACTATTTGCAGGAACTGCATCCTCAGGATCCATCAGATGGAGGAATGGACCTGGATGTGATAGACGAGTATCTGAAGGAACAGACCAGACAAAATATCCAGACTCGGACAGAAGAGGGACTTCTCATAGCAGGTTAGTGAGAGAGGAGCGAGAATAAAACGGACAGTCCTGAAGAAGGTAGAGAGCTTCAATATTTGAACATACCACTGAATCTGATATGATACAATCCAATATGATACAATTAAACTCTTAAGGTAACAATTCAATGTTTGACAATACCAAAGATACAACACAATTCGATTCAGGAGACACCAAACAATATGTTCAGAATCTGGGGTAGGCGTAGCAGTACATTTCGAATGATGACGACACTGATGATGATGATGATGATGATGATGATGATGATGACGACTTGCTAGCCTTTTAAATTATTTACACATCAGTTTAAAAATATGAATTATTTTTTACACAGCAGTTAATAATCAATTTATGATTGCCTTTGCTATGAATTGAGATTTGCTCTTTTAAACCTTCTGAACAAAACTAATGCAGATGGACAAACGGACAGTGTTTATGTTTAACCAGAGCCAGAAAATGTTACAGACTATTAACCTGGAATAAAAAAAAAAAAGAAAACTAGACAGCTGCTGTAATAACATGCAACACTGCACCAGGGCTTAAACAGAGAAAAGCTGGTAATACTCAAATGAGTAGGGTCAAAACCCAAAGGTCTACAGCGTCTACATGGAATATGAACAGGTTCCTTTATCTCTTATACAAACCATCAGCAAGACAACCCGAACTCCAAACTGACTTTTTATTACTACATTGTAATCTTTTTTTGTCACTGATCATTGCACAAACCATCAAATCCTGATGGATAAAGTCTTAAATTATTTTATTTCCCATCTGAATATTCTGTTTAACTTGGAAATGCATCACATTTAGGAACATAACTGCATTACCCATTTCACGTTTTCTTTAAAGTTGGCTAGCTGCCAAATTTACTATTTATGTGAAGAGTGAAAACTAATGTTCACTTGCTAGTTAGGCACGTGAGCTGTAATATCTAGCTTGCCAAGCAGATTACTTTGGGCAGTAAGACTCCAGTCCAATCTGGAGACGTTTTTTTTTTGTATTGACTTGGACTTATCTCTGATTTATTGGCATATGTACTTGGACTTCTCTCGGTCTTAGGCATTGGTCTTGCTAAATATGGTGTTGGTTTCGAACAATTTGTATTTGTAAAATTACTGTTCAGGTTGTCTTTTTTGCACATTCACAAAGTTTGACGATTAGTACTTCTAGAAAGCAGCCTAATCATTGGTGCAATGCATGAATAAAGCCGACTAGTTGAAGTCATAAATCTCAAAAAAGATTTTTCAGTCTTGATTTTGATTCTGTCTCTGTTTCATTTGGACTCGATCTTGACTTGATCTCAACCCCCTTAAAACTCGGTCTTGACTCGGCTCAATCTCAGCTCGCTCTCACCAAGTCCTGTTCTTGGACTTGACAATGGCGGTCTTGACTCCAGCCGTAAGATTATGGTACATTTACATTTATTTATTTATTTATTTATTTGTTATACATGACTTACAACAGAGCTGAGCTGTTAAGACTGAAGGTTCTTAATGACGCTCATCTCAATCCACTCAAGACTGGATCTCTGGAAGTCTTGATATTTGAACACACAACCTTCTGAGGAGCCTAAAATGAACCTAAAATGAATCTTACATCAAAACGTGGTTGAATTCTCTAATCTGACTGGTGAAGATGTTCCTATAACAGCAGCTCTGGAAGTAGTTCCAGCTGCAAGGCAAATCACAGCATTATATTAATGCAATCTTTCTAATAGGTTATCATTTCTATAGTAACAACTCATTTACAAGGACTTGTATGGACAGAGTTTGTGATTTGTAAGCTGTTTTGTGTAAGTTACACAACATCAAGTGTAACTGTAGACAGAGAAAAGTATGTCGTGTAATTTATTAATAAATATAAAATGATAATTTTACCAAATTGCTGTGGTGTAAACACTTTTTGGATGTGGTGTTGTAGGAAAATAATCAACTTTGAGGTGCTGACTCTAAGGTCTTTTTATTAATTACTTAATGTATATTATTTCATAGATACTATAAATTATTCAGGAGTTACAGAGAAACTAATAAGAAAGGAATGTAGTTAGATGAAGTGTATTAGCATGTGCTTTGGCATTAAAGTGAAAACATATGTAACATGAATGATAGGTTTTTATTAATGCGCTCATTCTAACACGTTATCACACATTCACAGGGACCTTTTTTGCTGCCTGACTTCTGAATTAAAGTCTTAGGTGTTGGTTTGCCGTCTTGTTTAATTTTCTGTCTCTCTTCATAAGTAAGAGCATCAAAACACTCTTCTAAAATCAGGTCAGCATTGGCCGTGTGGGTCATTTTGTGTTAAAACAACAGCTAAGCTGCTAGCTGAAAAAGGAAGTAACAGCTAGTTAGCTACTCTTACGAACAATAAATTTCAGAAATGAATACAAATAATCAAATACAACTTTATACAGTTCATTCAATATCTACAAATTACAGCACTACAGCATGCTACAAGTGATTCTGACTGGTGCGGATATGTCAAAATGACGTGTTAAAAGCCTGTTGTCCAGTGAGCGTTAATCTGTTATCCCATTAAAACAGCGAGTACACAAACACCTAACAGTCAATAATTGACGCATCAGCTCCAATAGCTGTGTATTAGCTCTGTGTGAGGGGCTTAAAGGAGGATTTTATGCAGGCTGTGCCGTCTGCCGAAAACAGTTTGAGTTTAACGAACAAACAACGCAATACTGCAGTGGGATATTTGATCATTTGAGTCACTAAAATATTGAATTCCACCAAGATTATCTGAATATTACAGACAACATTTCTTGAAATTTTTTGGGATAGCTGGACTTCCCGTGAAGTCTTAAAGCAGTCGCCTGGGCTGTAGATATACATAAGTGGTAGAAAGTTAGTTATTACGATGAATGCTAGTTTTTGGTTTCCAAACACACACTAACTGTAAAAATCTGTGCAGAAAACAACTGGTCGGGTCGATTTGCGTACGAGTGGCAGTATGGAGGAACAGTGGTGACAGAAAACACATGCTGTGAACAACAGAGTCAACAACAGCAGGTGTGGATGAATCTACCCAGCTATAATGAGTGGGTATGTACGTACACACACACACACACACACACTCTTCACGGTACAAACACAGTACACACTAACTATACAGAACACTTCCAACCGTGCGAGTTACATTCCATATGCATCATCCTGTTCAATGGCATTCAAACATTGTGTGTTTTTTGTTGTTGAGTTTGATTTGATGGCTCGATGTGTGTGTGTGTGTGTGATTTAGGGAGGACAGTGCCGGTTTGATCCCCCTCCCTGCAGTGACACAGATTCACACTCCTCCAGTTCGGGGTATCAGGAGTTCCCTCCGTCTCCACCCTTGAACTCACACACCACTTCTCTCTCAGGTCAGTCTCCTCACACCTCACTGAATTTAAAAAAAAAAAAAAAAAAAAGAAATGTACACAAACTTTCACATAGCACTTAGCTATTATAACTCTGACAGGGTCAACATGCCAAATGGCCGAGCCACCAGAAAAACATCTACACTTTAAGTATTGTTCTAGGACCACTTCAGTTACACTTGTGGTCAGTTATGTATGAATATAGTTATAATTTATGCAGAATTAATTTCATAATTAATTTTATGTTTGTGATCATAATTGGTAAAACATGCAATGGTGCTTTTCACCATGTTATGCCCTGAAACTGTACATGTGAATGTGAAAAAGAATTATTCATGTGAGAAAATCACATCTAAAAAATGAAACCACATGCCCTATGTGTGAATTAACACGGGAAAATAAAAAAAATCACGTGAAAATAAATGAATCGTTTGGAAAAAATAGAATCAGAAATAAAAGAATCATGTGAAAAAATTTGTAAATAAATGAACCATGTAAAAAAAATCACATAGGTAAATAAATTAATCATTTGGAAAGATCACATCTGGAAATACATGAATCATGAGGAAAATCACACGTGGAAATAAATGAATCATATGAAATTCCACATGCGGAAATATATGAATTATGTGAAACAAATCACCTGTGGAAATAAGTGAATCATTTGAAAAAAGTCTCATGTAGAAATAAATGAATCATTTAAAAAAAAATTTTAAAAAAAAAGTCAATTTAATGAATTGTGAAAAATCATGTGAAAAATAACAGAATCGTTTGAAAAATCACATGTGAAGAAAAGGAATCATGGAAAAATTACATCTAGGAATTAATGAATCATATAAAAATACCACATGCAGAAATAAATGAGTCATGTGAAGCTAATCATTTGGAAAAAAAAAATCACATGTGGAAATAAAATAATGTGGAAAAGTCATATGTGAAAAATGAATCACTTGGAAAAATCATTTGGAAATAAACGAATCGTGAAAATCACATGGAACTAAATGAGTCATTTGGAAATAAGTGAATCAAGAAAGAATCACATGTGGAAATAGATGAATCACGTGAAGAATGACGTGGAGATAAATGAATGAAATGTGGAAAATGTGAAGTGTCTAAAAGCCACGTGCGAATCATATTGTGAGATGATTGTGAGGTGTGACTTTTCTGTAAAAGCGATTTTGAAATGAAATGACTCTCCAGACGAGATGTTTACAGCGTGTTTCTGTTTCAGCAGGTAAAAGGAAGGAGCGTCTGTTCCAGTTCCTGTACGAGATGCTGCAGACGCCGCACATGCGCAGCTGCATCTGGTGGGTTCAGTCAGCAAACGGTACATTCCAGTTCTCGTCACAGAACAAAGAGAAGCTCGCCGAGATGTGGGGCAAGCGCAAGGGCAACCGCAAAACCATGACGTACCAGAAGATGGCGCGCGCTTTGCGTAACTACTCGCGCACCGGAGAGATCTGTAAAGTGAAGCGCAAACTCACGTATCAGTTTAACGAGAGAACGCTCAGGGGGCTTCAGAGCAACGCACAGAAATTCACCCAAACCTAACTGTAGCAACAACAGGATAAAAAGAAAATCCCTTTGAAGTGGGAGAACACCTGAATAAATACTGAGTATTTGTCGTGAATTTGACACTCATCATAATTTTGCTCAATTGTCTCTATTGATTAAAACCTGCAGTTTGATAGAATGGATTTTATTTTAATGTTGTAAAAATTAAGGAAATGTAAAGTGTTTCAAAGGAAATTTGTTTCAGCATTGCACTCTCAAAACGAAGTGCATTTCAGGATCCAAACATTAAAAAATTCAACATTTTAGGTACATTATTGGAACCTTAAATAACGACGCATTTACATTGTACCTTAAAGAACTAAAAGTACCTGAGCAGTACCTTTTTTCTGACAGCGTGTTTGTAAATCTGAGGATTGTCATGTTGCTCTAAGCTACGTTCTAGTAGTACTACTGTACTTCTGTATAACAGTATAGTAGTAAGTAGTGACTTTTTTTTTTTTTTTTTTTACTTTTTTTTTAACTTTTCTACTTTTGTATTCCTCTCAATCGGATGTAAATCTGTAATAAAAATCATTTCAATGATAATTTTCATGTGAAATAATTTACTCATTTGATCATTTGTTAACATCTAGCTCAAGGGTACTTAACTAAAATCTGTGAAGTTCCAGCTACGTAAAAATGGACTGAAAGATGACAACAGTGATGCACTTTTAATGCTTAACCGTTAATCATTAATCTACAGCTATAAATGAGATGCATTCGTTTGAAATGGTTCTGTTTTGTTGCGTAACGATGCTTCATGTTACCACTTTTGACTAACGCCAGGGACTCTGGTGAAAACTCTCCCCTTTGTAAGATAACGTCTCTAGCCCCGTAGCTAGTCTGTGGTCCAATGAGCTGCCTTTTAGCTAAATAATGTACGTAAACGCATGTGATAGAGTAGCTGAAAACTGTACTCAAGTAACTTAAAATAATACCTAAAATAATCATTACATTTCAATAATTACTTGTGTAAAAGTAAGAAAGTGTCTAGTAAAAAAGACATACTTAAAGTGAAGACTAACTTCACGGGATCTCATTTATTAATCATCGAGCAATCAGGTGAACGTGACAAACTGCTAAATTATAAAATTTATCTTATAATTTTTATTTTATATACAGGTTTTTTTTTACCATTAAACAGTAATATTCTTTGCTTGCAACTTAGCCACATTGCCTGCCGCTGTTAGCTAGCTCCATCACACTCCATTTTCTCAAGCTGGATGATAAAGCTTTTGATTGGTGAACGGAATCATGTCAGGTGTGTTTGATAGGCGTGTTTAAGAGAAACACATAATGTCCACTGATTAAAATGGGAGAAACAGAGACAAATATAACAGAGTAAATGTACATTTTACTCTCTTGAAGGTGTAAAAGTACACCTCACAATTGTATTTGAGTAAAAGTAACTATCGTCTTTTTAAAATGACTCTTAAAAGTAGAATTTTTTTTTTTTTTTTAAAAAGTTATTTAAGTAAATATACTGGAGTAGATGTAGTGTGTAACTACCCACCACTGGTGGTCGGCTGAAACACAGGCTCTGCACAATGGTTCAGACTGCGATAGGTTCTGCTACGATATATTTCAAGCACTGCGTTTGATCCGCTGAAAAACTTTGCTCGGTCTGTACCCAGACAATCCGTGAGCTCTGTTCTAGACGATAAGTGTATTACTGTGTCTACTCTAAGAAGTACAACGTCTAGTAGGGTCTAATTGAATTAAAGGTTTTTAGCTATTTTATGAAATAATCATTTAGGCATTCAGTTTACACAGTGCTACACTGGTGGCTATAAGCTTCCCTCAGTTAGTACCTATATTATCCATATGTACAGTGCTGTGCAAAAATCTTAGGCACATGCAAAGAAATGCTGTAGAGCAAAAATGCCTTCAAGAGGAACGAAATTAAATGTTTCTACATTTAAAAAAAATAATATAAAGAGCAGTAAACAGTAATAAATGAAACAAAGTCAATATCTGGTGAGAAGACCCTTTGCTGAGCATCTTGCAGCAGCAGCCACAGCTCTTCTGGAGACTTTGACTGTGACTTCTTATTTCTGCAGCAAAACCCAGCAGTTTTTTTTTTGTCTGAAAAGTGTCTCTTATGTAATTTGCTGCTTTCTTTACTGACATACAAACATTTTCTTGTAACATTTAAAACTAACGTTCGGAAATCTAAAATGTTTTTGTACCGACTTGATAATATAGAGGTCATAAAATAAAAATCTATAACAAAGTTAGCACTAAAAAAAAAATACGGTTCCTAAGACTTTTTTTTATACTTCAGTACTGTATATGGATGCCAGTCTATCACAGAGCACCGTGCACACACACTCATTCACACCCCGGGGCAATTTATTACAGTCGATCCACTTTACCGTCATGTTTTTTTAAGAGGTGGGACAAACCCACACTGTCTGGAGTAATGACAGAACAACAACCTCTTAAAGTGAGACTACAGGCATCAAGGCATCAGGAATTTGCCGCCATGAACACATAGAACATTCTGAAAAATTAAAAAATCTAAGGTTAATCACTATTTTGGGAAGTTTCAATGTCATTCTGATTTGATATTCCCATTAAGCTCATACAGAAATCAACACAAAAGCATGTGAGACCTGAACGTGTGAACTATACCTTCATAAATTAGGTTTTTCAAAATAGCCTAAAGCCTAAAGTCTGAAGTGAGAGATTTAACTGATAAAAGTGCGCATGCCTGCACACACACACACACTTATATATATATATATATATATATATATATATATGCAAAGTATATGTACACTGGGAAACCGTAACTTCAGCAGCACTGTTAATGATTTACCGAAGGTCTGTCATTTACAATGTTCTTCCCAGAATACTCTTAAATATTAATTTAATTAATTATTCATTTGTTACGTTCTGCTGTAAAATTAATTCTGACTGTTACATTACATACTGAACAGAGCCGCAGACATTTTACACAACGACGCTATGGATGAACCCCAACACTCTCAGACAGGGAGGGATGGACTTACGCACTTCACTTATCTTTTACTACATAATAATTACTTAATACGTACACAAAGTTTATCTATCATCTTAAGAATCTTACATTTACATTTATGGCATTTGGCAGATGTCGCCTTATCCAGAGCGACTTACAACAGTGCTTTGAAGTATCAAAAATACATTCTGATACTGGCTCACTCTGTTGGGGAGATAAGAGACAAGCGCTCAGACAATCCTTTCTTCTTTTTTTTTTTGGTTTTGTAAGTGCTAACTTAAGTACTTTATGAAGAGGTAAGTCTTTAGATGTCGTTTGAAGACTGCCAGTGACTCAGCTGTTCATAGTGGAAGTTCATTTCACTACCTTGGTGCCAGAACAGAGAAGAGTCTCGATGCATGTCTTCCTTGTACCCTGAGAGATGGAGAGACCAGTCGAGCAGTGCTAGAGGACCGCAGGGAGCGTGCTACCATGCGAGGTGTGATAAGTGCTTTGAGATAAGTGGGTGCTGGTCCGTTTTTGGCTTTGTAGGCAAGCATCAGTGTTTTAAATCTGACGCGGACAGCTACGGGAAGCCAGTGGAGGGAGCATGGCAATGGGGTGGTGTGAGAGAACTTAGGAAGGGAAAACTTAGGAATCTTCAGAGATAGACAGATAGATAAGAAGTAATTTGAATTCCATTCCACCAGGGAGAGCTGCAGCGCCATCAGCGCCATTTTATCTTGCAACCCTGATAAAGCAGACTGACATAATGATCAGCTAATCCTTCTTCTTCTTCTTCTTCTTCTTCTGGTGTTTTATACAATCCTTACATCTGCATTCATGTACATTATCTTCAGCTAACAAGCAGTCCTAAAAGCATCTAAAAGTCTTTTTTTATCAGTCTTAAATGCATCTACAAGTTGTTCAGATGATGTAGGGAGAAATAATTTCAATGGCAAAAAGTTATTTGAGAATATTCTTGTCGCATGCAGAAAGGGAAATGCAACCATTTGGACTGAAATCATTTTAATTTGTAGTGATGAAGCAGCTTTGTCCTAAGCATATGCAAAGATTTTTGCACTTGACTTTATGGATATGACTAAAATCACAGACAGAATTTTCTTAAATAGGTTTTTATACAATGACGTCAGATAGGACCGACTGAAGGACAGACTGAAGGACAGACTGAAGGAAAGGACAGACTAAAGTAGGCGTCTACATGTTGTCCTCCCACACCATTCCAAACACTAAATAATAGTAATCACTGTAATTTGAGCTAAAGGAACCTGCTTAACGCTGGTTGGAAAATCAGTTTTTTTTTTTATTTGTACTGAAAAATATTTATGATTTATGCAGTTGTTTTGCATCATTAGAATTTCACCCCTCTATCAAAACCTACATGTCATATTTCATAAGGATTTAGGACAGTACACACATGCAGCTTTTTCTACTGAGATTTCCTGAGTCATTGAGTAAAAAATTAAGTGTTATAATCTGTATATAATCGCTTTTTCCTCAATATTATGATTAAAGAATTGCGTGTCACATTAAACACAGAAATGCCGAACCGAATGTACCTTTAAATGCATAAAACCAGTGTAGATATCACAGTTTAAAAATGATGTGTGTATGTGTGTTAACGCTCCATAATGTCCACATGGTGTCAGTGTAAATCAGTGAACACAGCATCAGCAGCTTCCTTGAACTTCCGGATTATCATTCCGGATTATTCCTTATCATCTAAGCCACTTGTGGAAATTCCCAATTTTCAATCAGACATGTCTCTCATGTCTTGTATCATGTTTACAAGTGCTAACTGGGCTAAGATGTGATTGAAGTGTAGACTTTCAGCTTTATTTTAAGAGGTTCCACAAAAATATGGCATTTACCATTTAGGAAT
>CM075018.1:3388978-3421440 GCA_037576675.1 Pangasius sanitwongsei | reverse complement strand
ATCGTGTTGGTGTGTATATCCTCAAAAACACAAAATCTCTGACTGTCCAAAAAAATCTGGCTCTGAGACTCTATATATATATATATATATATATATATATATATATATATATATTCAACAAAGCGTTTCCCTAACAGAAAGGGTTCCAGGTTTTAGGAAGCTAAGAACCCACAAACTCTAATTATCCAACAAACCCTTAAAGAACCCTTACAGGAACCTTTTTTTCTAAGAGTGTCCCAAGTACCAAGGAGCAAACAGTTTAAATGCCTGACAGGTTCTAGAGTTCACAGAAGAAAATAATGAGCAATAATTTACAGTTTATACAACACATTTACTAGTTAATACATAAAGGCTTCAAAAATGGTGTGTTTCAATCATTCATTAGATAATCACTTGGTTCTACTTGGAATTTCTTTCTGACAGAACTTTGTTGTAAGGTTCTACATAGACTTTAGGGGTTCTATATTTCTACAAGTGTACATTCACAGATTAAACTATTATCACCTGAGGAAGCAGGAGGAGAGGAAGGAAAGAGAAGGAGGGAATCCCCTGAGAGAACTCGGCAGGATACAGTATCACGCCAGCTCTCTGTTCAGAAACTTTGTATCTGTATCACACTTTGACGTGACGATGCTGCATGGAGCACTCCTGCTGGGAAATCTTTACTTTTAAATAATTTCATTTAGTGAAGTAATGTGCTCGAGGAGCCGCCATGAGCTACACTCATCTACCACTTAAGTGTTTATACATTAGATGTGCACTTCCTGAAGGAAATCCTGAGCATGCAAAGAGCTGAAAGAAAGAAAGAAAGAAAGAAAGAAAGAAAAATGATAATGCCTCAATCAGTCAAAGACATGCCCACCTGTTCTATTTAAAACCACAACCAGCTGTCCCACTTAAAGCCACACCCACCTGTTCTATTTAAACCACAACCAGCTGTCCAACTTAAAGCCACACCCACCTGTTCTACTTAAAGACACACCCACCTGTTCTATTTAAAACCACACCCAGATGTTCTACTTAAAGACACACCCAGCTGTCCCACTTAAAGACACATCCAACTGTTTCACATAAAGACACACCCTCATGTCCCACTCAAAGACACACCCATCTGTCTCACTCAAAGACATGCCCTCATGTCCCATCAGAAGACATGTCCACCTGTCCCACTCAAATACACACTCCCATGTCCCATTCAAAGACACCCCCACCTAACCCACCTAACCCACCTAAAGAGAGACACGCACCTGTCCCACTTAAAGACACACCCACCTCTTCTACTTTAATGCACACCCTCATGTCCAACTTTAATAAACACTCGAAGACACACCCACCTGTTCTACTTAAAGACATCCATATGTCCCAATAAAAAAAAACACCCACCTGTTCTACTTAAAGACACGCCCATCTGGCCTACTTACACACCCTCATGTCCCATTCAAAAACACTCCCACTTGCCCAATTTGAAGACACAAACTCCCACTTAAAGTCACACCCACTTGGCCTTGCTCAACACAAAGACACACCCATCTGCCCCACTGAAACACACACTCTCTCACACACACACACACACACCTGTCCATCTCATGTCCCATTCAAAAAAACGGCCATATGTCCCACTTAAAGACACACCCTCATGTCCCACTGAAAGACACACCCTCATGTTCCTTTTAAAGACTCACCCACCTGCCCCACTCAAAGACACACCTACCAGTCTGCAGACAGACTCGCCTCTCTTTCTCCCTCTCTTTGTCTCTTGCCCCTCCCCCTCTCTTTCGCTCTCTTTCTATCTCTCTTCTTTTATTCACAATGATACGTGTAATTAAAATCTCCAGTCTCCAGTCCCGCCAGTCTCTGTCTCCTTCCATCCCCCTCCCTCTCTCCTTTTCTCTCTTCCCTCTTATTCATCATGTGCTATCAATGAAAAGCGTCTGAACACACACTTTGCCTCATGCTCTCTCCTCCTCCTCTCTTTTTCATTCTCTATTTCTGGCTTGTTATTGCTCATCCCTTTCTTTCTTTCCTATTACTAACAAGCTACTTAAGCTACTTAGAAGCAATACATGCAATGATATCTGTCTTGCTCACTCTCTCTCTCTCTCTCTCTCTCTCTCTCTCTATTTCTCTGTCTCTCTCATCCTCACCCCTTTCTTTGTCTCTCCTTATCTCTGTCCATCCCCTTCCCCCTCTTTCCATCCTTTCTTCATCAGCAATGTGCTACCAGTGAGTAATTATAGTGTACAGTCTGAGAGCGCTCTCTCTCTCTCTCTCTCTCTCTTTCTCTCTTTGTCATCGGGGAGGAGAAGGAGGCTGGAGGCGGGGTGTGATATCTCGCTCTCTCTTTCTGTCTCTCCCCTGATGGAGGGATGCAGGCTTCCTCCTCCATGAAGAAGCTGCAGGAATAAACGGAAACGCCCAGGAGCAAGGTAAAAAAAAATCTCGTTATTTAACTAAAGCTCTTTAATGATTTAATGATTTAATCCGCGTAAAATGACGATGATAATCTCATTAGTCCGGGGCGTGACCGCCTTTTGTCTGTGCTTCATGATGAGGATTTGAGCTGTACAGGTGGAGCTGGAGTCTGATTAGCCTGTGCACACTGTATATTAGCAATTAGATATTTATTTACATCCAATATTTAAAAAAAAATTCCATCATATACATATTTTGCTTTATAATTAATAGCAGATTCGTATTATATTTAGGCTGTAAAGCAAGCACATTGACTAGGAAGTCTGATTTAGTCTTGCTAGTGCAATAATTAGGTTAATGTTAACTTGAATAATGTAGGTTAATAAGGAATATACATCATTTTTATTATTATTTTATTAACCTGATTTTATGCATAGTAAAGATTTGCCAACCTGCCATATTCTATGTAATTTAGACTTTATGAATGATTATGGATCATTAGCAATAAATACAGATATGCAAATTAACATTTATAATAATATAAAGCATGCTATATATGTACTAATATATTATTTGCATTTATACATTATATTACCAAGCACAGTAAAATATATATTAGTAATGCAAACATTGTATCAGTCTGTGTCTAGAAAAAAGAGCATAATATTAGACAATAATTCTAAAAGTAGTCTAATATTTGTTTGGGTTTTTTTCAAACATTTTAATAAATGTTCGAGAAAAAAATATATATTTAATGTGTAGTAATGACACACCGGATGATAGCCTGATTTGATAAGTATAAATGTAATATTTTAAAGATGTATTGTATATAATTAGCATTACATATACATTTTATTTGGTGAAACAATATATCAGTAATGTATATATTATATCAGACTGCATATACAAAAAAGAGAACCACGTTTAAAAATAATTATATACAAATGATTAATTATATATTATTAATAATAGAAATAGAACACTTTATAGATCATGATATGCTGATTTTAGATTCATGGCACATTACTATTACAGTGCATGTTGTATGGTAATATTTCAGTATAATATCAAAATCATATATAAAAAAATATATAGTCATACACGTGGTGGATTGAAATACATTGAAAAATGTCTAGTAAAGCTAATTTAATGTTTGGTAATAATCAAGCAAGTAATAAATACTTTACTATTTAAAACCTAATGATTAATTAATGATCAATAAGTAAATTATCATATACAGTTTAGAATATATTTTGCATAATGCATTAATAATTAGGTAAGTATTGCGTAATTATGGAGAATTCCTGCCAACCTGTTCATTTTTTTTTTCAAATTGCTTAATTAATCTGTTAGCTAATCATAAAGCTAATGTATTTCCTAATTCAGGAGTAGAACTATAAAGGAATTAAATAGATAGAAGCAATAGAAGAAGGAACTAACTTCTTCTACACACATTAAAAACACAGTTATAAATGAATAAAATATAAAAGTGTGACGTTATCTTTAATTAATGAATTAAAATATTAAAGGTAGTTGTTGGTTTTGGTGAGGGTTGTGAACACAATTGGCTGTAGTAAAGTTTTCAAATACTCAAACTGTCTAACTGGAAAGCGTTTTTTGGGGGGTTTTTTGGTTAACGTCAGTGATTACATCACAACGTCCAGTAGTGACGTTCACAAATTAATCTGATCTTTTGGTAGACTCACATATCCAAATATTCATAATAAATACTTTCACAATTGTGCTGAAAATGAATCAGGACAGCTCCGTTACTGAAATGCTTCCTGTGGATTGTACTAATATCAGAACTGTTTGGTAAAGTGTAACTATTTAGAGGAAGTTCTAGTGAGAATTTGTCATCTGTGTGTGACGGAGAAAGCATCTCGTGATGGAGTGTCCGACACACTGCTGCTTTAGCAGGATGTAATCAAGCATTTTGAATATCAGGATAAATCTTAAAATTAGGACAGTATATACTCTTTGAAGCACCATGTGGGTTTTATATTGATTTAAAAAAATACTTTTTATAACAAGTATACTGTTCATTGTTAAGCAAACAATGAGTAGGATTTTTCTGAGAAATTAAACACTTAAAAACATTGACACAATGTCCTTTATTTCTATATACAGCTCACTGTCTGTGCTGTAATTGCTACACTTTCCTTATATGGCCACTGCTTCCTGTCCTCATTTCCCTGTTGCTATGGTGGTTAATTAGTCTCACCTGTCGCTTGTTACCCCTGACTAGTTTGTCTGTTAAACCCTCAGCACCTCCCTTTTCCCCTCTGAGCCCATCATGAAGAACTACTGCCCTGTCCCTCGTGCTTTTTCTATTTTCTAGCCTCCAGTCCTACCCTTCTTTGCCCTTGTGGTTTATTTTGCTTTTGTGGTAGTTAGGTTGTTCTTTGTCTGGTATATTATAATCACAATTTTTTTTTTTTTTGCTCCATGTGTTCATTAACTGGCTAGTCTGATCTGTTTTGGTATTTTCTTAGCATCTTACTGTAACATTTTACGTAACTTTGAATGAAAAACTGTACATAATGCAACCAGTAGTAAAGACATAAGATTCACTAAAAGTTCTTTCTTTGAGTCTAAGTGGCCTAGCAAGAAAAATATAATTCTGTAAGCAAAAGCTAACCTAGCAAATATTGGCTAGTCTAGTGAGTGAAAGCTGACTTCAAGGCCAAGAGCTAATCTAGAGAATGTCAGCTAATCTAATGAGTGAAAAATAATCTAGAGAGTGAAAGAGTAAAGGTTTAAAGAGTAAGTTAGAGTAAGGTTTAAAGAGAAAGTTATTCTACAGTGAAATCTAATCTAGTGAGGGACAGCTAAACTAGAGTGTGAAAACTAGTGAAATCTAGCCTAGCGAGTGATAACCAGCCTAGCGAGTGAAAGGTAGCCTAGAGAGTTAAAGCTTGTCTAAAGAGTGAAAGCTAATCTATCAGGTGAAACTAGCTAGTTCAGTAAATGAAAGCTAGTTTAGTGAGTAAAATCTAGTCTAGCAAAGGAAAGCTAGTCTAGTGTGTGAAAGTTAGCATAAAGAGTGAAAGCTAGTCTAGTGTGTGAAAGCTAGCATAAAGAGTGAAAGCTAATCTAGTGTGTGAAAGTAAAATCTAGTCTAACAAAGTGAAAGCTAGTCTAGTGAGACCTAGCCTAGCAAACAGAAGCTAATCCTTAGAGAGATATCTAACATAGAGACCACGATCAACTGTGTTAAGGCTATACTTGGGTTAGGGTTCAAAGTGAAGTGACTTGTGGCCAAGTATGGTGACCCATACTCAGAATTTGTGTTCTGCATTTAACCCATCCAAGTGCACACACACCCGGAGCAGTAGGCAGCCTTTTTTGCTCACCTCACCTCAGTCGTGGTATTGAGGGTGGAAGAGAGCGCTGGTCATTCACTCCCCCCCACCTACAATCCCTGCTGGCCCCACGACCTTCGGGTTCACCTTCGTTAAGTGTAATTCTGCTTTAATTATGTAGCAGGTTGAAAGTCACAGACAGAATGAGGTCAATCAAGTGTGCTCATTAGAATACTAGGCCACGCCCACCAGAACAGTTCTGAGATCAGTCTGATTAGTGAATTCAGCTGGTGTTTGAGCAGTGTCTTATTATGTTTCTCTTATTTCTTCATAAATTTTCCGATTGTTTAATAAAACACTTAAGCTTAGTATAGTAGAAACATTTCTAATGACTTACACTCGATTCTCTGAAACTTGAACACTTCTAGTTCTGTTCACAGACTCTTTAACAGGAGGATTACTCATTACACGTTGTGTTTGTGTGTTGTGATCGACAGTTTTGTAGAAATGAACAGCTTGTCTACTTTCAGCCTGTCCCTCTCTGAGCTTTTTTACTGGGAGGGAAACGAGGTCAGTGGCTCAGGAAGGAGATTTGCATCTCTTATTTGTATACCAGGTGTTTAGTAGATGCTCACACTTAGGGAACGCAGAATTTGTTTTCTCAAAATTTACATCAGTGAAGTCCGGAAATGCAAAGCTTGTTTTGTGTGTGTGTGTGTGTGTGTGTGTGTGTGTGTGTGGTGTGGATGATACTGACGACCTGTTGGTGCTTCATAGAGCTAGCTGCTGTGAAATATAAATATCTTGGCTGAATTCTTTAACAGACTGTGATAATGTGTTCTCTGTGGCAGATTATGTGATGAAGATCCTCTAATGATAGATTAAAGAAAACGACTACATTCTGCTTACATCATCAATCAGCGTGATCTGTAGATACACTTACGCAGAAATCCCACGCACATAAACTCAAGCATTCTTCATAGCGAGCTTGATGTAATAAGGATATTTGTTTCTGTCCATTAGTATGTTTTGTTTATGTTTCGCCATCACTACTACTGTATTTGTAGCTGTCGTGTGAGTTTGGAGTCATCCTGTATCGTCCTCCTATGGGTGGCTTGTAGACGAGCGTCATAGCAGTGCCAACATTTTGAGATTTTAATCAAACATTTCCGACATGACCAGAACTTTGTCACTGGTTGTCTTTGGTCTCATTTGCACAAAATTGGCTACTAGTGAGAAGACCACCGATCTTCGCTCACAACTGAAGAATTCTTTTACGATGTCTGATTTTTGTCTGTGACAAAATCGGGTGAAAATCGTAGAGTCTAAAGGCATCTTAACGCTGTCCACTTTGCGCTCAGCCACAAGGAACAGGGAAAATAATGGAGTTCTGCTATATATAGCCTGCTATACCATGTGGGTCATTTTGACCTGAACAGAACATAAAAGATTAATGTTTTAGGTCAGATGTCATTTCCTTTCTCCATTCTGTCTATTTCTGGAAGCACTGTCAGTCTGATATTCTGAACTTGTCATCACCGCTCTGTTTGGTGTGTGTGTGTGTGTGTATGTGTGTAGTGGGAAGCAAACGGCTCCTGATTCCACGTGAATGACAAACACACACAAACGTCAGTTTCTCTGTCGAGTCTACCTGTATCTGATCTGCCGGTTTGAAGGAGTGAACTAAACAGATAGTCATCACTCAGTGTTAAAACAACAATAAAGTCCTCTATCAAGATCTGTTTTCATGCCATTATTTATCAGGGGAAAAATAGGCACCAGGCACTACCTCATATCTGTCAGTCAAGAGATAAGAGCTGGAATTTTTTTGGGCGGGTTTTTCCCGCCCACTCCTGAAGAAATCTCGTCCACTCCAGCAGTTATTATATCTTTTGCACCTGCTTGTGATTATTTTCTAATGGACTTAAAGTTCTAAAATATGCATATATTAGTAATTGACCCCTCAGTGACCCTGACCAGGATAAAACATTTAAAGAAGATTGATGACTGAATGCTATAAACACAGCATGAGCTTCACACCACATGGCATTTCTTTGTCCCCTGAGCTACGTATCTGACCACCTGCTCCTGAGAATTTTTGTTGTGTCCCATGCGATCCTAATCCCGATTGTAAAACAAACTCAGGACAGTTCCCCTCCAGGCCAGCAGATGTCGCAGTCACCAGCGTTTCAGCATGACTTTGGCATCACTTCCATTTTTTTTTTTCTTCTTGTGTTCGGATTAGTTAGAAGCACATGTTTATCCATTCAGTGCAATATCTTACAAAGCATTGAGTTTTTGTAGGTTTTGAGCCTTGCCATTCAACAATGCCATGCCTCTAAATATATGTACCCTTGGTTAGTTTTCTGATTTCCTCTTTGGATAATCACTCTGGGCCTTTTGCTCAGGGATGTACTGTTGTTATTACCCTGGCCTGTCTCGTTTGATTTTTGGATTGTGATATCACTCTGTTTGTGCTGATTTCTATCAAACAGCTTTTGAGCATGGATCCTTACTCCTCGCCTGAGTCTGACATGTTACCCTGACGAACACCTCATCGCTAATATAAACCCAGTTCTGATTGGCTGAGAGCAGTAGAGATGATGGCACATAGAAGGGTGCGCTCACCGAGACAGTATCAGGTGTTAGTCAATAAGAGAGAGCAGTTTAATGTGCAACGCATCTTACGTTTTAAGATACATTACAGTTACACCCTGTCTGCAGGAGCTGTGCATTATAACATGTGTGCTGATTGTATTTAGTGTACATAATCATTTTTCCTCCTTTCCCCTCTGATCCCTCTGTCTGGACTTATCCTGCACTCTGCTGGTTCACTTTGCAGTATTGATAAAAGTGTTATCTATCTATCTATCTATCTATCTATCGCTGTTCTGGAAAATATATGATGTAATGGTTTTGTGTTGTATATTATATCACAGTGCTGTTGAATTCGCAGTTCTTGTCAGAAGGTGTTGTTTAATTTTCTATAACAGCATCTTTGACAGTACTTCCAGCTGTAGCATAAATCACAGGTTTATATTAATGCTCTTAATATAATGTTACCGTTACTATAGTAACAGCTCATTCACATTGACTTACTTTATATGTTGGACAATCAGACTAATCTAAAGCTAATAATAAACAGCTTTGTTGCTATTTAACAAAGAAAAACATATAATCGTTGATATGGTGAAGTTTTCTGTAAGGAGATGTTTATCTAACATTTTATGGAAGAAGTCTCCAATGCCAACGCTTTGTAACAGCCAGTAAGTTTTCCGCCATGGGAAAGTCTTCAATACAGAAGGTTACATTTTCCGGTTTCTGAGTCACATGACAAACTGCGCGTTTTTTTGTCTTATTAACTTCAAGATCGAGAAAATAAGTGAGGCTGGTGAGCGGAACAACTGTTTATAGCTGCTATAATGTAAAAGATAACAGGAATTCACTTGTTTTACAAAAGGTCCACAACATTAAATATAACTATTAATGGATAAAGAGTACACCATGTGATTCATTAAAGAATGGAAAATTGTATAGCAAATTGCTGCAGTGTTAGAGGGCTAAAACAATTCAGGATGTGCTGTTGTAAGAAAACCCAAAACAACTTTGAGGTGGTAACAGTATCTCTCTCTAACAGCTATCTATCTCTAACAGCTTCATCACCCCACTCCATTGTTGATTATTTTCCTATAACTGCACATGCCCCAAGTGTTTTATTCCTTAACTATATTATACAGCTTAAAAGGATTAGCAGAAATGTGTTTACAAACTGCGGCGAGGCCTCTGCATCCACACAGGAGACTGAAAGTGAGTCAGTCTCACATTATCTCCATTATACAGCCAGGTTCACTGAGTCCACTACCACCAGCGGTGTGTATCATCAGTTTTCACAATGACCTGTTTAAAGTTTTCTGTCTTGTTTTATTGCTAATTTTATTACCATAACTTAGAACTTCAGTCAGAGTTTATGTCTCATGCAGTTTGATCACCAGGTGCTGCCTGTATGCTTTCCAGCTGCTTCGTCGGCGTGTCTGAGTGTGTGTGTGTGTGTGTGTGTGTATGTGTGAAGGGGGGATGTACTCTACTGACTGGATCCTATAATGTTATCGACCCCTTTTTTATTGAGGAAGGGAACCAGAGACGGATTGTGTTTGCACATTTAACACTCGTGTATATGGTAGAAGTGCATAATCCCCCCATTTAACACAGGCAGGAGAGTTAGCGTTATTATTAGCATTCATTCTTACACTGGATTTAATTATCCTGTAATTATAGGTCTTTTAAATATTCATATTATCATAATTGCATAATTTTATAGTTTGTATTATATTAGTTAGAGCTCAAAAATGTTTAATAACTACAGCGAGGCTTTTACTGGCACACAGGGAATTAAAATTGTCTCACATTAGCTCATTATTAACAACATCTGTTTATTATGGGGAAGCAGAATTGAATTCCAAACAGCCCTCTATTGGACATTTAGTGCACTACATAGGGTATAGAAGCCATTGTTTCCTGCCTATTTAGTGCACTTATATACTTATATAGTAGGGGGCAGTATACTCCTAAACCATAATCCACTATCCATTATCGAACTCAGAAGAGTCAGAAGTCAACAGAGTCTGCTACTACTTAACTGTTTCTCTACCTGTATTGTAACAAGTCCCACAGCTTATGATTAATCATGCCTCCTGTACTAGAATTGGCTAGTTCTTACTTACAAGAAGCGAATTTGGAGGCGGGACCTGCGGTTTAATTGGTTATGATGATATATGATTGGTTACAGTGACTTCAGGAGGCGGAGACTGCTGTTTGGTTACAGTGACACTCTGGTTGGAAACCATGGTGTAAGTGGTTATGGTAATATTAGGGGTTTGATTGGTTACAGTGACTTTGGGTCAGAAACTGCGGTCTAATTGGTTATAGTGATGTTAGGGGTGGGAACAGCTGTTTGATTGGTTACAGTGACACTGGGGCTTGGACTGATGTTTGGTTTAGAGTGACATTTGGAGCTGAAACTGAAGTTTGATTGGTTATACTGATAATAGAGTTGGGAACAACTTTTTGATTGGTTACTGTGACATTCAGGGCTGAACTGCTGTTTGGTTACAGTGACTTTGAGGGTGTGAACTGTGCTGTAATTGTTTATTTTGATAGTAGAGGCAGAAATTGCTGTTTGGTTGGTTACAGTGATACTGGGGCTTGGACTGCTGTTTGGTTACAGTGACATTGGGGGTGGGAACTGCAGTGTAATTGGCTAGGGGTGGTAATGGCTTTCCACTGGGGGCTACAACTTCAGTCTATATAGTTATGATAGTATTGGAAGCCAGGAACTGAGGTCTGTTTGGTTATGGTGCCAATGAGGTCAGGAACAGTGGTCTTATTGGTTAAAATGGCACTGAGGGTAGGAACAGTTTGATTGGTTGCAGTAACTTTGGGGGCAGAAAAGGAGGTCTAATCGATTATGGTTGCATTAGGAACACAGACTGCTGTTTGACTGATTACCGCAACATGGGTTCAGAAATATCAGTCTAAATGGTTATGATGGTTTTAGACAGCAGGGAACTGAAGTTCGATTGTTTAATGTGGCAATGAGAACAGGAACTGTGGTCTGATTGTTTAAGGTGGCATTGGGGATGGGAACTGCAGTCCAATTGGTGTGGTGATATCAGGGTTGGGAAAAGCTTCTTAATTGATTACAGTGACCCTGGGGGTGGAACCTTCCGTCTAAATGGTTATGTTACAGTGGAATTTGGGATGAGAACATCGGTCTGATTGATGGGGACAGGAACTGCAGTCTGATTGGTTACAGTGGAATTGGGATGAAAACTACAATCCAATTGGTTGCAGTGAAAATCAAGTCAAGTCAAGAAGATCTTTACTGTCATCACAGCCATATACAGTGTGCAGTACCCAATGACATGAAATAACGGTTCTCTGGGACCCAAGGGGCAAGATACATGTATGACATACACAGTGCTGACAGGACATAAAAAAAAAGTGCAACAAGAATAAGAAGCATGCAGGGAGGGGGTACGTGAAACAATGGGGATGAGTACACAGAGGGGCAGTACATAGGGGGCAGGAACTGTGGTCCAGTTGCTTAAAGTGAAAATGAAGGGCAGAAACTGCTGTCTGATTGGCTACAGTGGAATTGGGAGCAGAAACTGCAGTCTAATTGGACACCGTGGAATTGCTGGCAGGGACTGCGGTCCTGAATCTTATTGAGGTGGAGGTTCTTGTGCTTACTGATGTAATAATGATAACTGCTCCTGAGTGTTATTTGTGTTTAATTATGTCTGAGGCGACTGATCAATAGAAATAAATCAGCTTTGCAGTTGTAGAGTCTCTGCATTCGGCTTTTTTTTTTTTTTATCACCTCAGCCTCCTGTGTTAAGAATAGCAGGAAAAGAGATATAGTGTGAACAGGATATAAGGTTTGCTCATACAGCAATCTCTCTCTCTCTCTTTCTCTCTCTCTCACTAAAGTATGGATCTGTCTCTATTAATAGTAAGATTAGAGTTTGATAACTGACAAAATGAAACGCAGGTCTTGATGGCTGACTCAGATTTTTAGACGTGACCTTTATGGTTTAATAAAAACAAGATATTAATGGATATTATGATGAAACTTTTCTATCCTGATGGATGTGGTCTCTTCCAGCATGACCCCGCCCCATCCACAGAGCACAAGGGTTCACTGAATGGTTTAATGGGGATGAAAATGATGTAAGTCATATGCTATGGCCTTCGCACTCACCTGATTTTGGACCAGTGCACCTTACTGACACATTTTATGTTATTTTCTTTCCTTTAATTTGAATCTATATGGGAAGATTGACCTTTGCGTCCATTAGTCTCAGAGCAATGTGAATAGCTTATCTACATTCCCGAGACAAATTCTCATAAATTATTCATGGCTGTGTCTAACAGAGATAACAGAAACTGAGCACAGTTAGCCAAATATCTGTCCTTCACAGATTGCTACATAACATCACAGTGAGCACAAATCTCTCTCATTACAGTTTGAGAGAAACATCGTCAACTACGTTGTTTAAATTTAGAACAATTGTACTTCAAATCTTAATCCATTAAAGATAGATAGACTATGTGGCCAAGGGTTTGTGTACACCAGACCATCGCACCCATATGTGCTTGTTGAACATCCCATCCCAGATTTATTCTTCCTTCGCTGTTATAATAACCTCCAGTCTTCTGGGAAGGCTTTCCACTAGATTTTGGAGCGTGGCTGTGGGGATTTGTGGTCATTCCGCCACAGGAGCATTAGTGAGATCAGGCACTGACGTCAGGTGAGGAGGTCTGGGGTGCAGTCGGTGTTCCAGTTCATCCCAAAGGTGTTCAGTGGGGTTGAGGTCAGGGCTCTGTGCAGGACACTCGAGATCTTCCACTCCAACCTTGACACACCATGTGTTCATGGAGCTCGCTTTGTGCACAGGAGCATCGTCATGCTGGAACAGGTTTGGGCCTCTTAGTTCCAGTGAAGAGAAATTGTAAAGCTACAGCATACAAAGTCATCCTAGACTATTGTGTGCTTTCAACTTTGTGGCAACAGTTTGAGGAAGAACTACATATGGGTGTGATGGTCAGATGTCCACAAACCTTTGGTCATATAGTGTAGGTATGCATTTACTAAATTCAGCACAGGTACTTATATTGTTATGGGAACAAATAAGTGAATCCAAATTTCATTTCTTTTTGGTGATAAGTTAGCAGTATTGTAACTAAGGAAAATAATCAATGACAGGGTGGTGTGATGAGGCCTGACACAAAGTGTGGTTACTGCTACAAAATTCTTACAGGCTTAAATACGTAACTGTATGTACTAACTGAGTCTACTTCAGGTGTTAATCATTATGTAAGGAATAAAACAGGGGTGTCCAATCTTATCCACATGTGGGCGCAGGTTTTCCACCTCTTTAATCAGCTGATCTTGGCTTTCAATGGACTATCAGGTGTGGCTTCTGCTTGGCTGGAATGAAAACCTGCACCACACCAGCCCTTTCTGGATAAATTGGACGCCCGTTGAATAAAACATGATGCTGTTATAGGAAAATAATCAATGACCGGGTGGTGTGATCTGTCACCACCCTGAAGTTCAAAGTGTTTTATTCCCCTTATACCACAGCAATTTGCCAAAGAATAATTTTTTTTTTCATTAATAAATGAACATTGTACTTTTTATCCATTTATGTTTACATTTAACAATCTTCAAAATAAATGAGTTCCTCTATCCTGAAGACTTTCCCATGTTAGAAAACCTAAAGTTACAGCTTTACCTGTGTGAGTGTTATACAGCACTGGTACTGGAGACTCCTTCTATAAATGTTATATAAACCTCTCAGAGAAAACTTCACCATTTCCACAATTTCTTTCTTTGTTGAATCCATTTATTATTAGAACTAAGTTATATAATCTTGTGGTTTAGTGCTTTGCATTTTAACATCTCACACAGTTTTGCGTCACCCACTTCCATCACAACAAACTCTGAGGAACAGGTACATAGCTTTGGATTTAGATTAGGGTCTGGCTATATGATATAATATCACTATTGTGATAAATCACAATATACTTTTCATGTTTATGTCATGATATATATCACAGGTAAGAACTCTGAAAGCAGCTGATTTGATCAAGTTTTATACTGGTTTGAATCTTTTTTTTACCGACAAAAATGTTTTTACAGATTTTGAAAGCATCAGAAATTTTTGATATATAAAAATATATCAAACTAATTCTTTAAAGAATTTTTTTTAACTTATCACTGCTCTTTTGCTGGCATTTTTTTAAGGAATCCTGTATATCATGATGCATATTGCGCAGCGTAGAAATGTCTTGAAATATCATGATATGATATTTTTGTCATATCACCCACCCCTACTATGACTTTCGCTCAGTCGTATCCTTACTTTTAGAGAACCTGCTGTTTAACACTGAGATCTGGTGCTTAGCTGTGTGAGAAATCTTCATATGAATCTGAAATCAAACTGAATCTTCCCATTACATCATTTAAAAACCTGTACAATCTGTATAAGACATTCAGATGCTACATGTATCCTTCTAACACAGTATTAATAGTGAATGAAGCCGGATGGTTTTAGCAGAAGTTAAAAAAAAACGCTTTTAGAGACGCAGCAGCAGCTTTTTAAAGCTCAGTGAGGACACGTGGACGGTTCACGGAGGACTTTGTGGCGCAGCCCGGCCTGTTTTTGGAATCATGAAGTGGCAGTGTGTGTGTGCATGTGTGTGTATGTGTGTGTGTGTGTGTTTGAATGTGGACTGTGGCTCCACAAACCTCAGGCTTTTCTTCCAAAATCCTTCAAGCCTTCCCACTCACAAGAGGTTTGCACTCACACTCACACACACACACACACACACACACACACAGACTTTGCGCCTGTCTGGAGCAAATGTGTTGGTGTGTGAAGCTTAAACCTCGATGCTGCTTAACACTACATATGAAGCTGAGTGACTGTTTTGGCTGAAGCACAGCATTTTTGCCGTGTCATCCTGAAGGCTTTTACTTTTCGGATTTATGTGAAAAGCATGGCGTGGACGTTAGTGAGGGATGTGGAGACTCTGTTTCTCCGTAGCGGCCGTTTCCTTCTGGACATTTTGCTTTGGGTGATGAGAAAATGCTACATCCGGACGATGATGCCGTGCTTGCACACCTGCTCTTACCTGCGCCAGGTGTATCAGGTACAGCCAGAGTCTTTAACATGATTTAAAAAAAAAAAGTGGTGTAACATTAGCACAGGACAGCGCAGAGTAAAAAGGGCAATTAAAGTGTCCCTAAGGGCTTTAATCATTTCAACAGCTGGTCATCTTAAAGGAGCAGTTCAGCTGAAAATGAAATCTACACAGTGTTCCAGTCTTATTCCAAAAGTTATAGTCAACATTTGGTATCAGAAGTTTAGTTCTTAATTCTGAACTAGGGCTACGAGGCTAATGTAGTTCACAAGGAAGTAGCCATCTGTCATAGGCACCAGTTTAGCAGCTTTGTGGTTTCTGACACAGTATGACACACTGTATAAAAATGGACAAAACAATGTCACAAGCCTAAAAGAAAGTCATAGCGACCATCTTGAAGTCAAACACTTTCTACTTCAATATATACACGACGTCCCTCCAATAAAACAAATGAATCCTCAAAATTAATGTACACCACAGTGCTTCTGCATTCTCAAATCTGATTGGTCAGAAGGTGTTGATTAATTTTCTGTAATAACTGATCTGACAGTAGTTCTGGCTGAAATCATTCTAATGCATTATCCTTTCAATAATCAATTAAAAATGTGTTTTATAAAGAAAAATGTTAATTGATGAGCTTTTCTGTGAGGAATGGTTTAATTAATGCTTATGGAAGGAGTCTCCAGTGTCAGTACTTTGTAACAATCACAGGTAAAGCTGTTACTTTAATTTTAATTTAAAGTTTAAGGTTTTTTCAGACGTTTTTATGTTGTGTTTTGTGGTTTCTCGGTAAAATGACAAGCTGTTTTTGTGTCTTAATAACTTCAAGAGAATGTGAGGGAACAAGTGTTTACAGCTGTTATAACACAAGTGATAAAGGGAACCAACTTGGACATTCTACAACATTAAATGTAACTATACAGTGATTTTTAAAAATTATGACATGTCATTCTTTAATAAATAAAAATGTTCAGTGGCAAATTGCTGTGTTATAATAGGAATAAAACACTTGTTAGTGGAAAATAATCAACATCGTCAACCAATACTTTCCTATAACAGCATACCCTGAAGCGCTGCAGAATATACTTCTACCAAATCCAACTGTAGAACATAATAAATGTAATGTTTTGGCACCCTTTTTTGCTCTGAGTTCATAGATCGTCCATGAACCTAGAAATATTATATCATAGAAACGTTATATCATCTTATTCCAAGCTTTCATTTCCAGATGACAGAGGGACGTATGTGCCAAGTTCAGCTTCTGGACAACAGAAAACTGGAGCTGCTGGTTCAGGTGAGATTTAACACTGTACACCAAATCAATGCAGTAAACAGTGTATTAGAGATGCTCTAATTTACATTTTTCCCCCACAATGAAACACTAAGCTACAATTTCACTGACAAGCATAAAGATACTATTTAACAATCATATTTTTAATAGAGAAAAAAATGAACTCAACTACATCATCAAACAAGTGCACTCAGCTTTAATAAACCACTCAAACAGAGTCTTATTACAGGCTGAGACTGGGCAATGGAGAAGTCCTTAAATACACAGGAAATAAAACTTTATGTATATAAAAATGTTGGTCTCTTAATGTATTTCCTTTGTTTATTATTTCCCCTCCCACCTGCACATCAGGAAGAGTCCCGAACAAAGTTAGTTTCCATCAGGAATTTTTCTAGTGATCATATTAATGCTCTACTGGTGTAAACTCTGAGAGATACGACCGAGTAGTGACAGGACAGAAGAATATAGTGAACACTAGTTACTATGAAGTGTAAGATGAATAGCAATGAAGTGAAATGAATGCTGTGGCTCACAGAAGTCATTTTTGTTTACCCGTAGCCGAAGCTGTTGTCCCGTGAACTTCTGGATTTAGTCTCATCTCACTTCAACCTGAAAGAGAAAGAGTACTTCGGGTTCACTTTTGTTGATGACACGTAAGCAACCAGTGAATTATACAGAATCATGAAATGAAACTGAGTGTGAGAAAGGTGTGATATAAGTACAGAAAAATGCTTTCAAACTATTAGATTGAGTAGAGGTAGTAGAAACAGAACCTGGAAATAAATCAAAGACGTATGGCATGATAAAACTAGCTAGCTAACTTTGCTAATAATTCTAGACAATACACACACAAGCTATTGACTTTGAAGGCAATTTTTTAAATTTTGTACTTAATTTTACTTCCTTATAAAAATGTCTAGCTATGAAATTTAAATTGTTGTAGGAAAACTTATCATCTTCGTTCTGTTTATAATATGTACATAGAGACCCACTTTGTAACCTATAGAATGACATCATACTGTACAGTATGTGATGTGAACGTCAGTCAGATTTCCCATAGTCCTTTGCTTTCCTAGTGGTCAGTGTAGATGGCTGCAGTTGGACCGCAGAGTATTGGAACATGACTTTTCCAAGAAGACTGGACCCATCGCCCTCAACTTCCTGGTTAGGTCTGTAGTAATTACCTTAAAAGTATTTTTTATTTTATTACTAATCAAACACTATATCGAGCATGTTGAATTCTGGATTCTGATTGGTCAGAAGGTGTTGATTCATTTTCTATAACGGCAGCCCTGACAACAGTGCAGCTGCAAATCATTCTAGTACATTTTCATTTCTGTTGTAACAACTCATACACAGGAACTTGTATAGCGGACGTTAAACATAAATAGATATGAAAATCTATAGAGCGAAGGAATAAAACACTTGGAAATGTGCTGATATAAGAAAATAATCAATGATGGGGCGGAGTTACTGTTACCACCGTGAAGTTGATTATTTTCTACAGCAAGTCCTGAAGTGCTTTATTCCCTTTTAAACCACAGCAAGTGGCCATCAATTACAACAGTTTGTTTACTAAAGAATAACACTTTTTTATCAGTTTATAGTTACATTATATGTATAGTTACAACTAATGTTGCGAAATGTCTGCGAAACAAGTTAGTTTCTGTTCTCACTTATGTTACAAAGTGCTGATGCTGGCGACTCCTTCCGCAAATGTTAAATAAACATCTCCTTACCGAAAACCACATCAGTGATTACATGTTTTTATACTGTTATAGAAAACTAATCAACACCTTCTGACCAATCAGAAGCCTTCTACAGTGCTGTGGTGTAAGAGAAAGCATAAACGCTGTGTGTTACATGTGTTGTTGTCCGAGTGAAATATACATCAATACAATTTTTTTTTTAAAAATGAAGCAGGATATTCAGGTAAATTTGAGTTCCATACGCAGATAAACACTGATTCTGTCTCTGTGTTAAATAATAAATTCTTCAAGAATGAAAATGGAGAAAACGGAGAATCGGTGTTTGATGAAATATAAACAGTTCGTGGTAGCACACTCAGACTTTTTGAACCCGACTGTCTGAGACGTCATCACTGATGAATGAATTGACATTTGGAAAATTTCGCTGCACTTTAAAAGTCCACTCGATGATGGTGTTCCTGAAAGCGCTGACCTCAGCGTGCCTCTCCTCAACGCATTATTAGTTTTTAATGAAATGTGAACGTGCCATTTTCTGCCTCGCAGGTTTTACATTGAGACCATTTCTCTGCTGAAAGAGCACACGACGGTGGAGCTGTTCTTCCTCAACGCTAAAACCGCCATCTATAATGTAGGTTCCTGACATCTCATATCATTCTCACAACCCATACTCCACGTTCTGATCCGTCCCAAACATCTGCAGTCTATCAATAACTCAAAAACAAGATATTTAGCAGGCATGGTTTCTGCTGAATCTGTTTTATATCAGCTACAGAAATGTATACAATATTTATATAGCAGTATTTATACTGAAATCGGCGTGAAAACAGTCTGCCTGAGGGGCTGGGATGAAAAAAAAGGGCACCTCTATTTCAAGCAATGGACTGAAGGAAAAAAAAAAACAGAGGCATCTGGAGGGCATTAACTTGTTTTTTTCTGCTATAGAGGCACATTAGAGTGCACATTTTCTTGCACTTCTAGGGCACTTAATCTCATTTTCTCATATGTAGGAGAGCCTATAGTCCATTTTCCAGCACCTATAGGGCACTTCGTCTAGTTTTTTCACATGTAGGGGAGCCTATAGGGCACTTCATCTTGTTTTTTCACATGTAGGGGAGCCTATAGGGCACTTCATCGCATTTTCTAGCACCTATAGGGCACTTCATCCTGGTTTTTTTCCCCACATGTAGGGGAGCCTATAGGGCACTTCATCACATTTTCTCCACTTAGGGCACTTCATTATGGCAGTGCATCATGTATTCTCCACTTGAAAGGCACCCTAATGGGCACTTCTTTATGTTTCCTCACATGTACAGGGATCTCTAGAGGGCACTTCACCCCATTTTTACACATCTAGGGGAGACTATAGGGCATTTTATCTAATTTTCTTACATGTAGGGAAGTCTACAGGGCACTGCATCTCATTTTCTCCACAGGAAGGGTACCCTAGAAGGCAAATTATTGTGATTTATCTAGCATTGGGGCACCCTAAAGGGCACTTTCGCAGTGTTTAAGTCTTCCAGTGATTGAAATAATTCTAAAATAAATGGTACGATGTCACAAAGCTATTATTTATTATGTTGAAATAAACTAAGTAACTTTGATCCAAGAGGGGCACCCGCTGAGTATAATAATAACAATAGTAATAATAATAATAATAATAATAATAATAATAATAATGCTGCAATGTTTTTGTGTCTGAAATGCATGGTGTTTAAACCCGCAGGGTGACATTGAGGTGGAGAGTGAACTGGTTTTTAAATTGGCTGCTCATGCTCTGCAGGTACGAAACACACAGTCGTAATATTCTCTTCCTGCTATTTTAATTATCACTGAATAAAAACAATTATTTTAATTTCACAGGAAGCTAAAGGTGATTACACAAGGTAAGAAAAAAAATCCAGTACTGAGTTGTGTGTAATTGCACATATTGATGTGTGTGTGTGGTGCCCTGTGATAGAATATCTTACAGAACTGGTGGAATTGATGTTTCAGTGCTTTACTGGTGATTAATTCACTGTCGTTATGTGATTTCAGTGATGAGGCCACCAGAGAGGATTTAAAGAAACTCCCAACTCTGCCAACGAAAGTGCTGAAGGAGCATCCGTCTCTGGCATACTGGTACTGAGAGCGCATCACAGCCCATAACCCTGTAAAAAAGTTTTAAAAAAAAAAAACATAAAAGCATTACAGAGCCTGCAGTCCTAATGCTCTTAAAAACACTGCTTCATCCATCGTCTTTATCCATTCTTTTTCTTTTCATTGCTTATCCTTAAACAGCATGATATACTGGTTTTTATTTTATATTGTTTAAACATGGCCTAAAAGTAGATCTCAGATAGCTTGGTGAGTGGAGATGAATAAAAGAATGTTTCTGCTGACGTGCTGCAGGGAGTAAGTGTGTGTGTGTGTGTGTGTGTGAGAGAGAGAGAGAGAGAGAAGTGTGGTCACATTCCTCTGCAGCTTGAGCATATGCATCTATTGGTCATCTGTCATCATGTCTGTGTCTCTGTGCAGTGAGGAGAGAGTGATTGAGCAGTATAAGTTGTTGAAGGGTGTGACGAGAGGACAGGCCATCGTACAGTAAGCACACACACACACACACACACACACACACTGAGTGGCGGTAAATTTTTACTAAAAGGAATAAAACAGTCTGTCATGAGTTGTGTGTTTTTATCACTACCTTAGGTAACAGGCTGCATCTCATGTATTTGTATTTGCTCCTGTAATTTAGCCTAGTCTACAAAATCATAAGTGAACTGTAACTTTTAAATAAAAATAAACTTATGGGGGGCTTTTCACTGCTTACTGTAGGTGTTTAGTATCTCTGACTTTGCTACAGAGGCAGCCTGTAAAACAGAGCGTGGCCCACGATGGTCATGTGTTATCTTCTCAGTGGTTAAGTGATTAAATAAACACGGTTACTGGATGTGCACTCAGACTCTCGGCTGCCGTGTGTTACAGGTATTTAACGCTGGTCGAGTCGCTGCCTACATACGGAGTCCACTATTATGAAGTGAAGGTAATAAACACAGTGAAAGGAAGTAAGTATTCAGACACTTTAGCTCTCGTTATTTAATGTACTTCCAGTGCATATATCCACTTCAAGTTTACATTCAGTGTCTTTTGACTCTGTACTCTGACTGTACGGACGAAAAAGCATGTGTTCATAAACAAAGATACGTTTAAAAACAAAACTGATAGAGAAAAAAAACTATTAAGACACGACATTAACAAATATATGTATATGTAAAGGTTACAAAAAAATAAACCAAGTTCTAGAAGTAAATGCTGCAAATATATATTCTTGTGCAAATTGCACCAGGTGTCTTTATAAAAGATTGGTTGGGAAGATTTCACACATGAAGTAGCCATCATGGTGAAGTAGAAGGAGCTTTAGGGACCACATTATTAAATAACACTCAAATGAAAAAAGCTAAAGAGTCATAGCAAAGACCTTAAACATCCCCGTCAGTACAATTGGTCTGATAATACGCAGGTGGAAAGTTCATGGAAGCACAACTAATCTTCCCCGGACAGGTGCGCCACGCAAGAATTCACAGTGTGCTCTCAGGCTAATGTTAAAGAAGGTAAGAGAGAAAGTCAGCAGACACACGAAAAGAGTTGCAGGATGACCTGAAAGCAGCAGGAACAACAGTTACACAGAGAACACTAAGCACTGAACTGCACCTCAGTCATCTCCGTCCCTGCACCTCACACACAGCTCCTCTGCTACAAAAGTAGCAGAGTATATTGTTCCAGAAGAGACAAATCAGAACTCTTCTGGAACAATATCCTCTGGTCAGATGAAACAATAATCCAATTGATCATATTCCGAGAAAAAAAGAGTTGTGTGTGTGATCCCAAGACCACCAGACCCACAGTGAAGTATGGAGGTTGGAGGAGCATCGTGATATGGAGCTGCTTCTCTGTAAATGGCACTGGGGCATTATATGTCATCAAAGGAAACAGGAATGGAGTGATTTACCAGGACATAATGTCATCTGTGAGTCATAATGTCAGCCAAGAAACGTAATCTGGAGAGATGATGGACATTACAACAAGACAACGACCCCTAACATAACCCCGAAATAACACATGGCTGGATATACACTGAAAGTATATTAAATGACATAAACAAAAGTGTCCAAATGCTTACTTCCCCTCGTTGTAACAACAATATTTCAATAAATAATAAAATCTTTTTAACCTCAGCCCCTTTGGTGAGGATCATCATGACCTTCACAATGATTGCACATTTGCTGAATTTCATTTTTGGGTGGTTTCTTTTTTAACCAGTTTATTTTTCTTAAGTTTATAACATTTTTTTTTTTTTAAATTTTTGTATTTTGTATTATGTTCAGGATAAACAAGGCATGCCGTGGTGGCTTGGGATCAGCTACAAGGGAATCGGCCAGTACGACATCCAGGACAAAGTCAAACCCCGACGGGTGAGAGAGAATATTTACCGTTTAGAGTTACAGGGTTTTACTGTTTATTTCCTAATTGGAAATAATTAGAATTATTCTGCATAGCTTATCTCTTATAAACATTACATTCATGCATATTCATAAACACTGAGCTGAACATAACACACATAAAACAATATATAGATATATATTTATATTTTCCATCTCCCATGTACAGTATGTGTCTCGTATGATCAGTGAATTTGTGTTAATGTTCTAAACCATATGTTACATAAATGTATCAGCTCATTAACACACCCTATAGCACTGCACGATGGGTGTGTTACAGCATGTCGTACTGCTGAAGGGTGTGTTAATGCGCTGATGAGGTGAATCAGTGTGTGTTAGAGCAGGAAATACACTAAACACTCCACACACACTCCATCATTCACCATCAACATTAGTTAAAGGAGCTTCTTAAACAATCGCTCATCCGTTATGCTGAGAGGGACAGATTATACTTCTACTGCGCGCACACACACACACACACAGACACACAGAGACACAGACAGATGGATACACGGACAGATAGATACACAGAAAGGCAGACAGATACACTGAGAGATGTATATGCAGACAGACCCGAAAGACACACAGAGAGACAGAGACAAACACACATGCACAGACAGACAGACAGACAGACACACACACACACACACACACAGAATCAGCCAGACAGCTGGATAGACAGACAGAGAGAAAGACACAGACAGACATCCACAGAGACTCATGGATACACAGACAGAAACACAGATAAACAGATACAAAGACAGATGGACAGAAAAATACACAGAGGACAGACAGACAGTTACACACCATGCACAGATGGATAGACAGATTCATACAGACAGACAGGAGGACACAAACACACACACACACACACACATTTAATAGCAAAGAGAAATAAAACAAAGTGATGTGTTAAAGATGATCAATAATCAAACATTATGAGCATTATTGAGCATCTACTCCTTATGTTTTCACTACATTCATTAAACACGCTAACAGACACTGAGCATGACTCGGGTGATTGATCGCATTTAGGATAAAGAGGATATCGTGTACATTTCACTCATCACTGCCCCGCCCACAGCATCTTAATCCAGAAGATGAGTCACAGCTCAGTAGGAGGAAAACCTTTTCTCGTGCGTGACCCTGAGCCTCTGGGACAACGTTACACAGCAAGTTAGGAATGCTAGCTATTTCAGAATTTTCAAATCTACTTAAAAACCACACATCCTTTATTTCTCCTTTTTATTTATTTTCAATTTTATAGTTTGTACTATATGTATTACTATTTTTTAAAAAAAACATTATTAGTATTACTTCAATTCAGTTCGGTTTAATTTAACTCAATAATGAATAAAGCTGTACAGGGCATGCAGTTATAGCTAAATAATCAACAGGAAGCGATGTGTGAAGCCATTAACACAGTAGAGGATTATTTTCCTACACACCCTGCAGGCGTTATTCTGGTTATATCATGGCAAAATGCCAACGGAACGCACTTTTTCTTTGTTAAAGTACAACATAGTGTACATTTTTATCCATTTATAGTTGCAGTTTTGGAACGTCAGTGAAATTGGTTTCACTGTGACGGACACCAGCATTGCTCTGACTAAACACTATTTAACATTGCAGCAGTCACGTTAACATTTTCCTAAGAAACAATAAAACTTAATTCCCTATTAATAATTTCCTGATATAGATACTATATACTGTATATATTTTATGGATGTAAATTAACAGTGTACATGTCAAAACTGCCACACACACAAATAGGCGTGACACAAATTGTTTGGGGAGTAACACTTTACATTAAGGTTGACTAGCATTATTTAAAATTAATAAACCGTAAATGTCAGTATTAGAAGAAGAAGCCATTAATCATTAGTGTACACTGTTAAAAAAATTCTGTAAACTTTACAGTAATTTACTGCCAACCTGGGTTGTTTACATAAAAAGAAAAAAAACTGTAGAACATATTTACAGTAAAGTACTGTAATATCTTACTTAGTCTAAGATAACACATAATCCAGTAATCCATGGCAATTTTGGCAGCACTGGGATTTGCACACAATGTTCTAATGTTCTGATCTGTAAGACAAAACCTAATCCACTGACCACTGAGCCACTACAACTAGCTCCGCTAGCTCACATTGATTCATCTTTTAGTGCGAGTTAATTCACTGGTAGAAGTGGTGGAATCAGTGTGAGCTAGTTGAGCTAGCTGTAGATCAGAAGGTTGTGTGTGCAAATCCCAGCACTGCCAAAATTGCCATGACTGGGTCCTAGAGCCCGAACCTTAACCTTCAGCTCAGTTGTGTCCTGCATCAACCGAATGAGCAACTGTACTGGCGTATGTTTTATCTTATACTAAGTAAGATATTACAGTACTTTACTGTTAATATGTTTTACAGTTGTTTACTGTAAATATTACAACCCAGTTTGCCAATAAATAACTTTTACAGGAATTTGTTACAGCACTGTCATAACGTTATCGTAAAGTATGTGAACACATGGATTAATTAACGTTGAAATGTTTACGAAACTCACCTGAGTTGACTAATTCAATCCGTGACTAAAAATCCACCTAAATTCTCACAAATTTGCTTATAGCGTGTTAATAATTGGTGATAACGTACAGAACTCTGTTCTCCAGGTGTAACTATTGGCACTTATACCACAGCGCTGTTGAATTCTCAGGTCTGAAGGTGCTGATCCTTTTTCTATAACGGCAGCTCTGACAGCAGCTCTGACTAGACTAAAAATGGCAATACGTTACTGTTTCTATAGTAACAGCTCATTCACAGGGACTTGTATGTTGGACACTCCACATGATGTACAGCTAATAAAAACCAGATTTGAATAACATGCTGTTATTTAACAAAGAAAAGCTGCTGATGTGGTGAAGTTTTCTGTAAAGAGATGTTCATGTAGCATTTATGGAAGGAGTCTCCAGTGTAAGTGTCCGTTGACTTTGTAACAGACAATACATTTTCCAACACTGCAAAGTCTTCAGAGCAAAGGAGTTTTGACGCTTTGCGGTGTCTCTGTAACATGGCAAGCTTATTAATATAAGAAAGAGAATAGAGTCTGGTGAGGGAGCGACTGTTTATAGCTGCTATAACGTTAGTGAGAACAGTTAACAGCCACAAACGGGTTCAATAAGGTGCTGTCATTATGGATTTAATTTTACTCAGTGATGGTGTGAACATTGGTTAATGTACGTGGTGATTATTTGGCTTATATTTTATATGGTTTATAATTTGAAAAATGTCAAGTTGTTATTTAAAGTGTTATTAATGTTAATGTTGTTAATGTCACTTATTTTTCGTAATGCTGAAGCTTATGTTAACAAATGTGTTACATAATGTCAGTTAAGGGATCTTTAATGTAAAGTGGGCTACTGATGCCTGATTAAATTAGATTGTGCATTTTTATAAAGAGAGAGAGTGAGAGAGATAATGAGAGAAAGAGAGAGAGAGAGAGAGAGAGAGAATAAGAGAGAGAAAGGTATTTGGAGGCAGGTATTTGGAGGCAGGTCTGGCTTTGTGTGCCTTTAGGGTTTCATCAAACCTGACAAGACACGCTGAGGACAAACAGCACATACGGCAGCGTCCAAAACGACATACAACGCGATGGATTCTGGATTTAGTTTTGGAATACGACAAAATAAATAAGTAAGAACATTGTTTATTGACATCATTAGCTTTGCTGAGACTAAAATGTAGAAGCTTAGAGGATTATATAAGTGTTAAAGTAGGCAAGGGTCATGCTCAAACTAAATCATGATACTACTACTACTGCTACTACTACTACTACTAATAATAATAAAAGTGTAATAGTGCTATTAATACTTAAAATATTTATTTATTTAGTACTTTGTAAATTAATATAGTGCATAGTGTATTCAATTAAAATGCAGTAAAAACTACTCGTGCTGTACGGTTGTGTTTAAATGTATTAATAATTCTAAAAGTATTTCACTATATGGTACTGTACTGCATAGAAAAGAATTTATTTCTGTACTGAAAGGAATATGAGATATAATAATAATAATAATAATAATAATAATAATAATAATAATAATAATAATAATAACTATAAGCCAGATGTTATTATGGCTTGACAAGACTGTCTTGTTGAAAATAGTTGAATTCTTGAATCTGATCATTCAGATGATGTTGATTCATTTTCTATAACAGCAGCTCTGACAAGTAGTGCGGCTGCAAATCCCAGGTTTATATTAATGCACTCGTTTTATACGTTAGAGTTTCTAGAGTAACACCTTACTCAGCGGCACGCCACAATAATCGAATTCTACTGATAAATGGATTTTAATATCGTGTTGTTATTTAACAAAGAAAAATGTACCATCATTGATATGGAGGAGACGTTATTTAACATTTATGGAAGGAGATGATGGAGGGAGTTTCCAGTGTCAGAGGCGAAGCTGTAACTTTTCCGACATGGGAAAGTCTTCTGGACAGAGGAGTTTACACTCTGTGGTTTCTCTGTAACATGACAAGTTGAGTTTTTTGTCTTATTAAGAGAGAAAAAAAGAGAGGCTGATGAGAGAACACCCATAACTTAAGTGATAACAGGAGCTTACTTGACGTTCCACAACATTAAATATTACTAAAAAAGGATAAAAACATGACGTGTCATTCCGCAATAAATAAAAAAACACAAATTGTTGGCAGAAAGTGCTGATTTTAGGAAAATAATCGAGTTTGGGATGATAACCGTAACTCTTTCATCACACCGCCGACAAGGTTTGATTATTTTCCTATAACAGTCTGATAAATTAATATTATATTATATTATATTATATTATATTATATTATATTATATTATATTAAAACTTATCAGACTGTTATAAATAATCAACCCTTGTCAGCGCTGTGACGAAACAGAGTTACGGTAAATTAAGTTAATATAATATATTTAAAGATTCCCCACGCCAGAGGTGCCCAGATGTTTAGACACTGTAGTCAGAAATGCAACCTGCATTATATTTTTTCGTGTTGGTCGTGTCGTGTTGCTACAGGTTAAATGGATACTTTATAAACAAAGTTAACATTATTCTTGCTGGTAGATGCCCAAAAATCTAAACACTGGCCAGTTTTTTTTTTGTTTGTTTTTCTTTTTGGAGCACACCCATCCTCATTGCTGTAGACCTTCCACATTACAGTTAAAGTAATTCAGACACTAATGATGAACAGGGACAGGTTTGTTTTTCGAAATGTTTAGACACCAGCTGTGTATGTCATGCCGTTGTAAGTGTGCTACCTGGATATTGCTGCACATGTAACACTAATGATTTTTACCTCTTTGTATATTACTAATGACTGAGACAGCTTTCAGCTCTGCTCAGACGGACAGACTGACTCACTAAACCCTGAACAAGTGTGCACCTGGAGAGGGAATGAGTAATACAGAGTTAAACATTGCTACTGTATGAACACACACACACACACACACTTCTACACACTGTCTGTCTTTTTCCTAGTTGTTCCAGTGGAAGCAGTTGGAGAATCTGTACTTCAGAGAGAAGAAGTTTGCAGTGGAGGTGAACGATCCTCACAGGTGAGAACGGAACTGTATTTGATGGCCAGAACTTATGTGTGTGCATGTGTGTGTGTGTGTGTGTATGTTGGTGAAATGACAGTTGATGCAGTCGGGAATGTATCTGTATGTTAGTCAGCTGGTCGTGACCATCGCATTACAGTATCCTGTCTGGTATCAGGACCGTAACGGAACAGAAACAGTTCACTAGTTGAAACATGACTGGGATAGAGTGCAACACTCAACATTGCTTTATATGAAAGAGCTAATCACCTTGTTGGTACGCAGGACAAAGCCTGGCATATCTGAGACATTTCTGTCTATGACGGAAGCTAACGTGCTTTCTCTGAGACACGTGAATCCAGCCAGCCATCCTCTGAGATACATGAAGCCACGTGAAGCCAGGATCATTTCAAACTGTTGCTCATGCTACATCACAGGGCAGCGTAACGGACTCAGAGGAAAGGGCTATCTGCCCCTTTCCACATACATGAACTCATAGGTGCCAATGATTGGCTAGTGTCGCTGTGATTGACAAGGGAGAGAGAGTATAACATCCCTCCCACGCAGACAGCAAAGCCATTTATACTCTCTTGGACTCTTGGCCATGAATGGCTGTGGCATCTTCAGGATTCGAACTTGTGATCTCCTGTTATTCGGGTGACACCTCGACTGGTTTTTGACTAATATTTAGAAAGTCCTCATTATAAGAGACACAATCCTTTAGTTTTCTCTTAAAAAAAAAAGAAAGCAGTGTCTAAACATCACCACTCTTAACCTGTCAATTCAACATGATGAAGCTAATACACAAGAGATTCGATTTATTCTGTATTAGCTACTGAGATGTAGCTGTGATATACACAGTAAGCTAATACATTAGCTAATACATGTTTAGCTTCAGCTTAGAAACCAACTTTGATGAATATTCATGAACTGTAATGAAGATAAGAAATAAAGTTCAATTTTTTTGAGACGTCTGCAGTTAGCAAACCAAGCCACAATCCTAAATGGCATCTTATTGGCAATACAGTGCACCACATATGGAATGCTATACCTTATGTAGTGCACATATAGTATGTAGAGAGTAGGAAGCAATTTTGGATGTGGCCTACTGTCTGGTCTGACAATCACTGTTGCCATAGAAACAGCCATAAAGAAGTCCTGAAGCCCAGAAAATTAATTTGTGTCTAATTATTTCTGACATTTTCATCAGACATTATGATTTCAAACTTATCTCTGAAATGTCAGCTCGACTATCTGCTTGAGGTTAATAGATTTCTCTCTAGTCGTGTAGATATTGTACTTTGGTCATATAAGAATGGAAATAATGGCCTGGGGTGTTATCTGGCTGCTGAGTAGACAAGCTTGTCCATAACGACTTTATATATTTATATTAAGCATCAAAATGTGGATACTGCATGACTTTCAAAACCACAGAAACAGCCATTTCTTGCACAAACCCTATATTTATCTCTTGTGACTAAATGAAGAGGAAGATACACTAGTTTGTTGTTGTCGGGAATCCAGACACGTTTGAAGGGCAGAATTTATGTTTATGTGCACGCTCTGAGTGCAGGCTGAGTCATCAGGATTTTTTATGGTTTTCCAGGAAATGACAAACTGGACAAACTGTTTTTCCAACTGGATTTGTAATTACTAAGGACAAAGATTTTTTTTTTTTTTAATTTCCCTACAGTGAAGGGAAAAAAACCTTGAAAACCCATTCAATACAAACTCGCTTATAATAAGGAAGTCTAAAGGGAATTGTTGAAAGACTGAAGCTTTGCCCCAAAAACCTTTTCAGTTGGTGGCTAAATAGCGTGTTAAGTCAAAAGTTGGACTGAACTGTGTGTGTTTGTGTGTGCGTTCGCAGGCGAGCAGTGACTAAGCGGACGTTCGGACAGACGGGTTTAGTGATCTATACGTGGTATGCTAATCACTCTCTGATCAAAACCATCTGGGTGATGGCCATCAGTCAGCATCAGTTCTACCTCGATCGAAAACAGAGCAAGGTCAGTTATACGTGTGCGCACACACATGCACACACACACACACACATACACACACACTTTTGCAGGAGGCAGAAATCAACTGGCAGTAATGCTGGATCGTCCATCCTGATTCTGTCCTGATTTACCCAGCATACTATGTCTTTCTGGAGGTTTCATTAAAAGTAGATACATTCTGAAAGACATCTAATGTATTTAACAAATTCTTTTCAGTCCAGGTGAAAGTGTGGAACAATATGAAACATATCCATCTTCCTTTTGAACGACATTATCACCAGTTACACACTACAGGAGTAACTCTCTGAAATCAGTCATTCATTTTATTTACTTAGTATGACACAGTGAGGGGAAATAAGTATTTTACGTCTCTTTTTGCTATTTAATATACTTCCAGTGTATATACCCACTTCAGATGCCTTTTGACTTGAACACAAAAGTACGTATGTATTAAAGTTTGCAAAATAAATACAGCTCTGATATGTTTACGGTAAGAAGTAATTAGCTTGCTGCAGTATTGATGTATTGTGGTTACATTTTGGCCCATTCCTTTTGCCAAATCATCTTTAAATCCTCAAGCTTACTAGAGTCCCTCTGATGGACCCCCAAACTGCTGTTCCTGCTGCTTTCAGGTCGTCCTGCAGCTCTTTTCCAGTGACTGCTGGCTTCTCTCTCATCCTTCCTTACCATTAGTCTGAGAGCACGTCATTAGCGCACCTCATTAGCAGATGATCAGGTGTGGTTCCATGAACTTCCCACCTGCATATTACTGAATCAGATGTATCGGCAGAGATGTTTAAGGTCTTTGCTGTGACTCTGTAGTTTTTGTTGTTTTTGATTAATAACTGTGCCTGAACTTTAGGAAGCTCCTTAAACTTCACCATGATTGCAAGTTGTTGCATCAAATTTTCCCAATCAATGAGAACATCTTTTAAAATGACACCAGTTGCAATTTTCATGAGAAAAGTTTTTTTTTTTTGCATTTATATCTAGAACTTGATTTATTTCTATATAACATTTACCTATATAGTTGTTTAATAATGTGTCCAAATACTTTTTTAACTATAATTTTTTTAAATATCTTTGTTTATGGTTATGAATACATATTTATAAGTACAAAGTCAAAAGGCATTATGTGTGTAAATTTGAAGTGTATTAAACAGCAAAAACAAAATTGTCTAAATACTTATTTCCCCTCACTGTATATAGACAGATTATAAGTTGTTAATAAAATTTAGTGACTTCATCATACAGCGGATGATAAATAAGGAGAACGGGAGAATTACAGACACCACTATGTCTTTATTGTTTTGCTGTAATGTGAGATTTTCTCCTCGTCTTTCTCTACAGGCTAAAATGACTGCAGCCAGAAGTTTAGGAGACATCGCTGTGGACCTGACGGAAAACAGCGCTGCAAAAACCACTAAACTTAACGTGGGGACCAAAAATCAGCTCATCATGGCCAGCAACGGGAGCCTCGTCTCAACTGGTGGGTTTACTTTTATTTCAGTTTACTGTCTGTTCCATGTCTGTTCCATTCAGTATAATGCAGTGTGTTTAATAAATATTAGAATGAATATTATAATTAGTATTTTATCACATTTTTGAGAGTATTCTAATGTTAATAAAGTAGTCCTAAAATATTAATTATTCAATTGCATGACAATATTTTGTAATGTAATATCATTACTACATCACATTATTATATTATATAATTGTTTATTCATTGTATATCATATAAAAATGCATAATGATTTTTATTAATATTTAATTAATATTTCTACTTAAACATACTTAAATTCCTGTACTTTACAAGCATTTTGTTTCTTACTATAATCAATATTTAACAGCTTTATCTATTATATATTCATTAATCTAGCTATCTCTCTCTCATATATGTGTATATATATATATATACAGTCAGGTCCGGAAGTATTTGGACAATGACAGAGTTTTTGTGATTTTGCCTTTATACAGCACCACAATGGATT
>CM075018.1:3369849-3384823 GCA_037576675.1 Pangasius sanitwongsei | reverse complement strand
AGAGAACCTCAACATCTTCAGCTCTGCTACCTCTAGCTCTGACTCCTGTCTCTTCCTCAGTGACACTGTCTCTAAACTCTTCCTCGGTGACACTGTCTTTAAACAGTCTCTGAACTCAAAGCTGCTACTGTTTTGAATATTTTTACAATTTTTTTAACAGATAAAAAATGTTACAGCTTTTTAAAAATCTTCCTCCTTCACAGTGCTAACTTAGTTTTGTAGACATTAAATAAAAATACCGTCATACTAATTATTTAAAGGTTTATTTTTAAATGCAACACTGCCCTCTTGCTGGCAGTTTGTTAGGAAATTTACAGTATAAATGTATCGTAGAAATGTCTTGAAATATCGTGATGTG
Organism: Pangasius sanitwongsei; assembly: GCA_037576675.1. NCBI lineage: Eukaryota > Metazoa > Chordata > Actinopteri > Siluriformes > Pangasiidae > Pangasius > Pangasius sanitwongsei. The sequence goes on along the minus strand of CM075018.1, from coordinate 3,384,465 downwards.
ATATTTTTGTCTTATCACCAACCCCTATGCCTATGAATAAACTACTATCTACTCAGTTTAGCAGCCTGTATCACTACACAGTTAGTAAAATGGAACATTTTTGCTACAAATGTTGTGTTGGTTCAGCCATGTGTGTATGTGTGTAGATGATGTTAGTCAGAGGAGGCGATCTCGCTCCCTGCAGTGCTCTCCGTTACTCAATGCTCCTCCTCCGGTCAGCCTGGACTACGATACGCAGAGACGATCCTCTGAGAGCGACACACACCACGACACTGCGCTGAGCAGGTGTGTGTCCTCATTGTGATGTGTCCAACTTTTATGAATGCATCCTCTTTTTTTATAAACATGTCTCCTTTTTATTGTGTCTCCTCCTTGTACCTGTAGACTGGAGTGTGATGTTCAGTCTGGTTTGTACTACACCTCTCATGACGCCTCCTCGGCCAGCAGCAGTCCGTATAAAACCATCCCTCGCAGGCAGGCAGAGCTCCAGAACGTCGCACAGACCCTCGCCATGACCCGTAACGCCTACAGCAGCAGCCAGCTTGGGTACAGAAACATTATGAAATTTGTCATTTAAGCAGCTACTGCCCCCTTCAAAGCAAGTTCCCAGTATAATCTCTTTATTAAACTGGCAGGTCTGAGGATCCAGCCCACGCGTTCCGGCATCGCAGTGGAAGCCTGGAGTCTCAGTCTCATTTCCTCTGTTATTCCGGTTCGGAGAGATCCGTTTTTCCAGGTCGCCGCAGCAACAGCACCGAGGTCCTGGACGATTGTTCATCATGCACGAGTGTGTCCAGCGCCGATTTCGGTCCTCCGTGTCCTTCCACTCCTCCGTACCTCATCCCTTCCTCCCTCCATCACCAACACAGCACGGGCAGCATGCCAAACCTGGTGCCCCACCACACACACACTCACGCTCACACACACACTCACCCTCGCACACCGTACAGCCCTGCTGCATATTATGTACCCGGGTATGCCACTGCTGACTATGAGCCCTACGGTAATGCCAGTGCTAATGGTGCTTATGTATACGAGAATGAACTCGAAGGACACTACAATGTCAACCCCTCATATCACGCACACGGGTACCATGGAAATGGGCGCAGCAAGAATTACGGGATGGTGCACAATCCCTATGCAACATTAAGACCTCCAAGGAGCAGGAATGAACTTTTGGCTAAAAGCATGCAGAAGGCATTAGTGGTAGAGCATCTGAGAGGCTGGTACAACCGTAACACTGCAGGACGGCGGCCAGTCTACGGCTACGAATATGACCGAGGCTACCAACATCATCTGGGCTATCAAACGCTACCAGCTCCATTTAGCAGATCTAGCAGGACCAGCTCTTATTCATCAGGTAACACAACATCCACTGAAATCCTCTTTAACTGTATCCAAGATAGAAAATTCTTTGCTAAATAGCTGATGTATGAGTCAAGAAAGTGTGTACAGTGTTCAAACACAGTCGATTAAATTAGCAAGATAAAACCAGATAGTCTAGAAGGTAGTCTGGTGTGGACTTGGTGCTATTACAGATACTTGTCTGTACAGACATACACCGATCAGCCATAACATTAAAACCACTGAAAGGTGAAGTGAATAACATTGATTATCTTGTTACCTGTCAAGGGTTGGGATATATTAGGCAGCAAGTGAACAGTCAGTTCTCGAAGTTGATGTGTCAGAAGCAGGAAAAATGGGCAAGCATAAGGATCTGAGTGACTTTGGGCCCAATTGTGATGGCTAGACGACTGGGTCAGAGCATCTCCAAAATGGCAGGTCTTTTGGGATGTTCCCGGTATGCAGTGGTTAGTACCTACTCGACCTACTGGAACTGGACCATGGAGCAATGGAAGATGGTGGCCTGGTCTGATGATTCATGTTTTCTTTTACATCATGTGGACAGCTAGTTGTGTGTGCGTTGCTTACCTGGGGAAGAGATGGCACCAGGATACACTATAGGAAGAAGGCAAGCTGGCGGAGGCAGGGTGATGCTCTGGGCAATGTTCTGCTGGGAAATCTTGGGTCCTGGCATTCATGTGGATGTTACTTTGACACGTACCACCTACCTAAACATTGTTGCAGCCCAAGTACACTCCTTCATGGCAACAGTATTCCCTAATGGAATAGGGGGCAGTCGTGGCCTAATGGTTAGAGAGTTGGACTTGTAACCCAAAGGTGAACCTGAAGGTCGTGGGTTCGAGTCTCAGGCCTCATTGTAGGTGGGGGGAGTGAATGACCAGCGCTCTCTTCCACCCTCAATACCACGACTGAGGTGAGACCTCAGAAACTGAGACCACGACACCGAACCCCCAACTGCTCCCCAGGCGCCGCAGCAAAAAAGACTGCCCACTGTTTCGGGGAGTGTGTGTTCACTGTGTGTGTGTGCACTTGGATGGGTTAAATGCAGATCACAAATTCCGAGTATGGGTCACCATACTTGGCCACAAGTCACTTCACTTCTTCTTCTAATGGCAGTGGAGTCCTTCAGCAGGATAATGCACACTGCCACACTGCAAAAATTGTTCAGGAATGGTTTGAGAAACATTCACTTGAGAAGAATTCAAGGTGTTGACTTGGCCTCCAAATTCCCCAGATTTCAATTCGATTGAGCATCTGTGGGATGTGTTGGACAAACAAGTCCGATCAGTGGTGGCCTCACCTCACAACTTACTTATCTGCTGCTAACGTCTTGGTACCAGATACCACAGCACACCATCAGAGGTCTTGCAGAGTTCATGCCTTGAAGGGTCAGAGCTGTTTTTGGAGGGAGACCTACACAATATTAGGCAGATGGCTATAATGTTACGGCTGATCAGCATATTGCTAAACTTTTGGAATAGCTGAACATAAATAGCTAAATAGGCAGATAGCCTGGTAACTGGCTACCATGACTTTATAAAATAAGCTTATTAAATATGGTATGAAATAATGCTGTTAATAAAAAGGATCGCTCTCAATTAATAACTCACCTTAGGTTACCATAACCTTGGTTATGGTTTAAACTTTAAAAATCTTTCTGATTCAGTACAAAACAGTGTGTGAATCTGACCAAGAGCTTATTCAAAAGCCCATTTACACATCTGTACTACAGGCTAACCTTATAAATACATATAGGTATTAAGTCATGCTATATGATTTGAAACACTGTTAATGACTTGGTTAGCCAGTAACTAGTTACACAGACACAATATATGGCCCAAAGTATGTGGACACCTGACCATCACACCAATATGTGGACCTTCCCCAAACTGCTGTCACAAATTTAGAACCACACAATTGTATACAATGTCTTTGTATTCTGTAGCATTACAATTTCACTTCACTGGAACTAAGGGTGCTGAGTCCAAACCTGTTCCACCTTTGAACACCTTTGGGATGAACTGGAATGCTGACTGAACACCAGGCCTCCTGACCCAACATCAGTGCTTGACCTCGCTTATACTCTTGTGGCTGAATGATCACACACCTCCACAGCCACACTCCAAAATCTTGTGGAAAACTTTACAGAAATCGTTAACATTTTAAAGATCACTATATAAACCGTGTTGCAACCATATGTACACATGTATGTGTGGTTATGAGACATGTCTAACACCATCTTAATGGATTATTTTATTTCTATACCATATATGCAATCCAATTTCCTGTATCAGCATTGCGCCATCCTTCCTACCTTTGTCCTGTTGCAGTGTCCTCTACAGCTAGCGGAGGGACAAACTGGCACACTAATGCAGATTTGGGGCGGAGTGAGAGTGAGGCAGATGGAGATGTAACACCAACATCCCAAAAGTCCTTTGCTGGAGCCTACAGTCCCACCCGCAGCAGGTGAGCGATAATTTTCCTCAGCTAATGCTGATATAGTTTCTATTAGCATTCCAACATCAGCAAGGTATAGGGGGAAGTGTTAGAGATCACACGTTTGGGTTTCAGCAAGAGTTATGGGTTGTTGCATAGTGTTGAGGGTCAGGTGTTTGGGTTTCAGTGAGGGTTAGGGGTTTGAGAGTAATGTTATGGGTCAGGTGTTTGGGTTTCAGCAAGGGTTTGCAGTTGGTGGGAAGTGTTACAGACTGGTTGTTTGGGTTGCAGCAAGGGTTATGGGTTGGTGGGTAGTGGTGCTGGTCAGGTATTTGGGTTCCAGCGAGAGTTGGGATTGGTGTGTAGTGGTGCTGGTTGGATGTTTGTGTTTCATTGAGGGTTTGGTAGGTAGGTAGTGTTTGGTGTTGGTGTTTTGGTTTCAGCAAGGGTTAGGGGTTGATGTGTAGTGGTACTGGGGGTTGGTATTTGGGTTTAAGCAAGGGTTGGTGTGTAGTGGTACTGGTCAGGTGTTTGTGTTTCAGTGAGGGTTTGGGGTTGGTGTGTAGTGGTACTGGTCAGGTGTTTGGGTTTCATTGAGGGTTTGGGATTGGTGTGTAGTGATGCTGGTTGGGTGTTTGGGCCTTAGCAAAGAGTATGGGTTGGTGGATAGTGGTACTGGCTGAGTGTTTTGGTTTCAGCGAGGTGTAGGGGTTGGTAGATAGTGATACTGGTCAGGTTTTTGGGTTATAGCAAGGGGTAACGAGTGAGTTTTGTGTTTGCCGGTATGTCAGGTTTCCTGCTGAATGCAGTCCATCCAGGCGCGCTGATTCTCTCCCACACACTTCAGAATGTGGTGAGGTGTTCAGCACTGATACAGACCATTAGAAGAAGCACAACAGGACAGGTATGATCCAAACCAACTTCATTCACAGCATAATCATTTCTTCTACATGTTGTGTTTTACATTTGATTTTGGTTTTCTTGTTTTGTTTTTTTGTTTTTTTCCACAGTGTACATGGATGCTACAGTTTATATTGCAGTGTATTTTGCTTTTTTAATTTACAGGAGGACCAAATCGCTACAACAGCAGCACAGCACACATGGGGGTGAATTGTATTCACCTGTTTCCGGGAAAAAGCAGAAAAAGGAGTTTTGTTTTTTTATTGTGCCTTGGAATGAAAAGTTCAGTCAGAGGGGTTTTAATCAGAACGTGATATGAAAAAATGGTGATAAATAACAAAATATTACGAGACAAAAATGTGGAAGGGTTCATTTTAAAAACTCTCTATCTAATCAAAGTTTGATCAGAGGTATCGGTCCTAATCCACTGACGCTCATGCTATGTATTTAACTTAGAATGTAGTAAGCCCCACCTCCTCTTTTTTTTTAAATTGGTTTCTTTGCCTAATAACAATCGTTTCTGAGCCCAGGCTGCTGGCAGCCAATGAAAAGGTGAATGAAAGAGACAATAGCTGTGTCTCAAATCTTGAGTTTCTGTTGTGAGCTCTGTGAGAGGTTAATATGCAGATGATGTAGTAGAACTGCCAGGAAAGGAAGTGTGAAAGAAGCAGAGAAAATAGAGGGCTTTCAAAATGCCAGAGAACACACTGAGCAAGACTGTTGCAACAAAACAGACACAAATTAGGAGGGAAGATTTTTTCCCTCAATGATCTATTTCTGTTTAGCACTAAATGTTAGCGTTCGGTTACTTATTCGTCAAACACCCAGGTATTAGATAGTCGAGAACAAAGTGTATAGTTTGAGAATAGAGTGCATAGAGCACAGTTTGAGAATGAACCTGTAATGAAACCATCGACAATTTTCCGATTTTTACAAAATAATGTTGAAACAAAGATGATGTACCGATTATCGAATCTTATGAAAACACCAAAATACAACACAGTAACATTGTCTAAACACTGATTTATGATTCAGAATCCATCTTAGTACTGATCTAAAGTGTGTGCTGAACTTTAATATCACCATTATGGGTTATGGGATTGCCTTGAAGGTCCTCAGAAGACATGAACTACTTAGGCAGACTCCTCCCCGGGGATAGCGTCCATGCAAAAAACCCTGTCCTTGGAGATTATCACAGTATATCATATAACGATTATCGGTGCAGATTTTGTGTTTTTGGTGAAAATAATGAAATCTAGCCATATTAAATCAAGCTGCCTTTTTACACTCTGTGTTTTAGTCCTCTAGCACTGTTTTTTTAGATGAATGAATGTTATGATGTCAGGAGAATTAGTAATGTCCTCTGACTGTCTGTATAAAAGCAAACCGATGTCTGAAAGAAAAAAAAAAAACAGACATAAATATGAAAATGGTCCAACATTCTGAGTGCATAACCGAATATATACAGCTGTTAAACGCTATGTAATATAATGTAATATAACATAATGTAATATAGTTCTTCGTTGCACTCAAACTAGGAAAATTTGAAAAATCGGATTTGTTTCTAATAGCTGATAAAATACAAAACAGCGCTTGGTTGTGCACTCAGACCTTTAGACCCTAAACGAGCAAATAAAAAAAAAACAACTTCTTAAACTCGCAGACAATAAAGAAAAAATAAAGAAAGGCAAAAGGATCACTGACGTTTGAAATTTGAATATGTGACAATGTTCTTTACCAGGAACTGCATTACAAAACCGTGAATTAACAAATAATTACACTTTTTCCTCAGAAAAAAAGGTTTCAGTGTTTTAAAATGATTTTAGTGTCTTTATTAAGGAAAGCATGCAATGCAAAAATGACCTGGATGGATTTATTTGTAAATCGCTAGTACGAACGTTTACATAAGAAATTTGGTATTCATGAAAATCCCGTCATTTCGGACAAATATTCATAACCTACTCGGGTTCCTGAGTGTGTGTAAATTTATGCATAAGAAGACTAACTAATGTAAACCTCGACTTGATCAAGGTCAAATCATAGCATGGATTACTGCACTTCTTTATCTGGGTTATACTGTCGAGTTTAAATTGCTTATTTTTATTACGTTTACAGTGTTTAGCAGACGCCCTTATCCAAAAACACCTCCTCATGCTAGTTCACTCGGTCAGGAGTACCACCGAGAACATTATGTGAAAACCAGTCGTTTCATATTACTGGCATTAATTTAAAACAAAAAAAAGAAAGAAAGAAAGTGAGAAAATGAAAATTTAGCACTCGCTTATTATTATTAATATTATTCAATATTTTTATTGGCATAGAAGTGAATCAAAATAACCTCCATTTCTTTTTTCAGTCTTTACCCTGATTGTTCATTTCGTGCTCCCAGCTGTCCGTGCACTTTACCTTTTATGGAGTTTTGTGGGCGTCGCTAAATGCAAATGAGCTGTCTTGGGAACACGCTTTGCACTTTACAGGTGATCAGTGTACGCACGCGAGTACAAAGAAAATCAGCCTTTCTGAAACTTTTGTAAATCTGGCGAAAATTTTAAAATTCAGTTCGCCTTATGCAAACATTTACACACAACTTTACTATAAGATTTGTAAATGAGGCCCAAAGGAGGACGGGATGGTGTGATGTGGCCTGACGCACAGCTGAGTTACTGTCACCACATGAAGTCGATTATTTTCCAATAACACCACATTCCCGAAGTGTACTGTTTATTCCTCTTATACCACAGCAATCTGCCTAGAATTACAATTTTCCTTATTAAAGAATGACAAGTTGTACTAATTATATGCCACAGAAAATTAACCAGAATTAACCAACAGCTTCTGATTAGAGCATTCAGTGGCACTGTGGTATTGATAACCAAGCGGTAATAAAATTGATTAAAGCTACTTTTGTTAAAAAAATAAAAATAAATAAAGCAAAAAAAGTGGAAAGAAATGCACTTATTAGTATTAATTGTTAATTAACAGTATTGATAATATGCTACACTTTGTGAAATTTCCTCCTGTGATTTCTGCCAAAGGTGTAGAAGAAACGATAAAACTCCTTTTATAATATCTAAAATAATATAATAATGCTGTATTTTCCAATATTGTGGTGTTACTTCCATCTCACAGCCACAGAGAATGATGTAGCTGTTTTTCATAGGAATAAAGTCATAATTAAAGGAGCGGTTCATACAGAAATAAAATCTTTACCCCAAACATAGCTTCTTTAGTTCTGCACGGAAGCTACAAGGCTAACGTAGCTAACAAGTAAGGGAAGTGGATAGCCTCCAGTTTAGCACGATGCTAGAGGTCATTTTTGTCCTGTATCTTACTTTACAAGCACAAATTTCACAAAATCATTTTAAAACATGATGAAACACACAAAAAAAGTGCTTTTTTTTTTTTTTTTTTAATAAAAAAAAAACGGTGGAATGTTCCTTAACGTTAATCCTTGCTGATCGCTCCATGCTGGAAAACATGGACCTTTTATTATTTTTTTAATCTGAATGTATCACCATGGCATTGTGTTTTTCAGTATCATCGTTGTGTGTTGTGTCAAGACGCATATGCTGTACAAAAGCCGAACTTAAAACGCAGATTCATGTTTTTTGATGCAAACATCTGAATGTTTACCCCATCAGCTTTTCATCGTCATCGCTATATGTGCAGTGATCATGTCGATTTTTATCTGAAACAAACAGAATAAAAGAAACAGCCCACAATTTGCGTGATTGATGGGTTGTGAATAAAACAAGTGTGTGTGTGTGGGTGTGTGTGTGTTATAGTTCAGTCAGATACTATAACCAGCCCTTAAACATCGGCAACATGAAGCCATAATATTATGTAATTAAGCTCACATTAGCTAGCTTAATTTTGAGTAGAGTACTCAATGTAACAACAAAATATCGCTAAATCCACAATTTAATTTCCCTTTCACGTAATGTTAATGCTAGCAACCACACAAACATTTAAGCTAGCAAGCCAACTTTGCTAACATGAGCAAGTTACCTGACACTGAGGAAGGAAATGATTCAAATCAATCGATGCAACAGTCATAATTCGATTATTATTGAACTGGTGTTTAAAATATAAATCATATTTTTAAAGTGATGTGTAAATAACTTAATAAGCTAACAAGGTGGTTTGGCCGTAAGTCTGATAATTAGATAATTCTCAGCATCATAGGATTAACGGTTGGTCACATATCGATCTGAGGCTACTAAATCGAATCGTACATTTAAAAAAATCAACTATGGATCAAATTTTTTACCTAAGTTGAATGCTAGCTACCTTGCCAACTAGCTAAAAAAAAAAAGTAACTAGCATACAGAAAGAGCCAGAAAACGTTCCCAAAAGTGTGTGAAGTAATCACTATCGGCCAGGAGGTTTAGTTTCACAGGTTAAAATTACATCATAGGCACATGACTTTTTTTTTTATTTTTAAATAAAAAATACCTATTTTATGCCTGCTGTGTTAGTGTGTCACAAATGGAAAAAAATTCTAATAATTTACAGAGTAATGTTTGTATTTTTAAGTAATGGACCATATTAATTAATAGATCATATTTCTAATAAAAAACCTAATTGGGGCTGCGTGGGCTTTTACCTGCAGAGCGAGAAGAAGTGTAGTAAGTTCTCCAAAAGGCCTGGAACAATCTACCACCTGATTTTCTTAGAAACCTGCACCACAGTGAGCCTTTTGTAGAAATACTATGCCGTTTTAAACACAAAGAGAAATTAAGATTGAATTTTTTTTAATTGGTTTTATTTCCAGCTGCCTGTAATAATTTGCATATTAGACTGCGTAAGGCTTGGATCATGATCACAGCTTATATGTAACGCTCCCTGAAGCAGGGAGTTTGAGAATGGGGAAATGTGAATTTAGCACTGTGTTAACAAATTTAACTCAAACACCAAACTTATATCATCCGAATCTGGGTGGAGTTCTCCGTTTAAGCATCACATTTGAAGTAAAGTGCATAATAGGTGTCCATTTTGCACTGAACAGGTATCATAAAACAAACAGGATGATAATAATAACGGAATTATGTATAAGAATTTATACGACAGCGAGTTCCGGTCCACTAATTTGACTGGACAAGCGTCATTCCGAGAGTGCTGATATTTACACCACCACTGAGACTCTGTGTATCACTGCACTTGGCTGTATTCACTACGTAAATTTGTAATTCTAGCAACAGTTCATTACACTGAAACAGTTACTACACTTACTACGGGTCTGTGCGTTGCCATGGCAACACGAAATGCTCTGTACAGCTGTGGCTTCTTTGGGAACCCGGTTTCATTGACGGAGCGAAAAAATAAGCAAAATTCTTGGACATAACGTGTCTGAAATGTCAGTTACTCAATATTATTTTCCTGGTTCCTGTGATTACCTACAGCCGCGCTGATATTCAGTACAGCGCCACTCTTGCTCGTGTGCGATTGCTTTAATATCTGACGCTGAGTTCTACAAAAGCTGGCAACTCGGAATTTCAAACCTCCGACCCAAGAAAACGCCCCCTTAACTAAGAATTCCTACTCGGGAAACCCAGGAAGTTCTCATCAAGCCCAGGATCAGCGCACGATCATGTCAGCACGGCTGCTCACGCCATCAACCGTAAATGCAATCCTGCTTTAATACTTTAAATTAGAGTTTGCAGTAGTTTTTACTTTAGATCAATCAACACTGACGCATTAACTGCGTAAATCTATTTAGCTGACCATACAGACCACTACGTTGCTTTACAATGACATAATTCCGAGTTTCAGACTTCGCTCTTCCGAGTTGAGTTGAATACAGCAATATTTGTGTGATGGAAGCAGAACGTTCTGCGCACACGCACAAGACCTTTCTCATGATTTATCAGCATGGATGAACGCTCGGCCGTTTTTTTCTGGACCTCAGACGGTGCACGGTGATTACACACACACACACACACACACACACACCGTAATACAAGCACAGTGAAGAGACAGTGAAGCTCACGCTCTTATCAGTCACTTGTGGTTTATTTTTCATTTATATAATGCTTTACATTTATAAACAATTAACAAGACCGGAATGACATAACTAACATCATTGCCTCTTTTCTTTTAAAACCTTTGCTTGTAACACAGTTCATTAAAATGCATATAGACTTACAAAACACAAGTATGCCCTGGAAAGAAAATGTGTATGCATCGCTTTTTTCCCCTCCTGTCCATCCACCAGAAACCAGACACGCCCTTGTTTCCTATTGGCTTTTTCATTTGATATGTATTTTCAGATTTAACACACTCCACTTGATTCTGGACTATTTCTACTATTTGAATAGGTTAATACACTTAGCTAGCTGACTATTAGCTAGCTAACTGCCTACTATGTTTGGCCAGCTAAGATAACGTTAATATGCTTTTCTTGATAGTTTGCAAGATGTTTTAGTGTAAATTAGGTTTCAGAATAAACACCTGACAGTTTCATTAGTACAGGAAATAAAACATGGACAATTCACTTGTCTTGTAGGCTAGCCGATGAAAAAGATTTAATCACGCTAAAAGCTTTATCGGGGTTTGAAAGTGGAATATCGGTGCATAAGCACAATCTGGCACAAAGAAGTTCAGATACAGCACGGAGAGTAAACGTCTCTACTGTTCGTTTTTCACCAAAATGACTAAACACACACCTTGCTGCATAGACACTGTCCAAATTTTACACACAAAAGCGTAGGAAATTTTGATGAATAGGTTCACACTATGTAACCATCTGAAATAGTGTTATTCTATTCCGTTCGCAGATATTGACATCACATTGAGTTCAAATATTGCTACAATTTCTTTTAAAAAAAGGCTTTTTTTTGTGATCCTGAATATTTTTGCAATCCCCCAAACTAATAATAATAATAATAATAATAATAATAATAATAATAATAATAATATTAATCAAACCCTTATATGGAATCTAATGTTTTCACTTTTAAAAACAGACAGTCATAATAACGGGAATTAATCAACCTTCTCCACACACACACTGCCCATGAGATGACTATGATTTAAAACAGTGACAAAATAAAAATAATTCTTTTTTAAAAAAAAAAAAAAAAAAAATCTAAATTCTAAAATATAGTCTTCACATCATAAACTGTTTCTGATTGTTGTTGACATTACACTTTTTTTTTTTTTTTTCCCTGAAAATAAAGGCTGAGATTTTTAAAACACCACACTGTGGTGAAAATTTTTTTCAGTTATCAAACACACACACCATTTTACTCAGTGGATTCTTATTACTGAAGAATGCATTACTTAACACTAAGAGAGATGCAGTGTTTGACTGTATGCGAAATATATTCTGCTAAGGAGGGAAAAAAAAAAAGAAAGAAAGAAAAAAAAAAAAGAAATCGATCCAAAGACGCTCCTAACACTCAGTGTTAATTATGGCTCTGTGTGACATGATATTGACTCTGTTAGTGCACTGTTTGTGTGTGTGTGTGTGTGTGTGTGTGTGTGTGTGCGCGCGCGTGTGTGTGTGTGCTGTCACATGGGACTATATTTCCTCTTTTTGGCATCTGGTGTGTCGCTCCTGTATTTCATCTAGAGAAGAGAGATTTAAAAAAAAAAAAAAAAAAAGAGTCATGTTTGTTGTTCACAGTGTAGAGCTGCAATTTAAATGTAGACAACAACAGTACGATAATGTAGACAAAAATAATTCAAAAATAAAACCGTATTTAATTATTCACAGGTGTTGTTCTGGGCTCAAATCCCAGGATCTCATAAGAAAATAAAGATAAGTGCTCAGCTCAGATTGGATTCTGCCTCACTTCCAAATTAGCCATTTTATTCTCCTCCCCCGTTTTTCCTCCCCAGTCTGCTCACCTGTCAGTTCCCGCCCACCTATCATACGACAGCTACCAACCAGGGAGGGCCAAGGCTAACATAGGCTTCCTGTGAGACACGCGAAGCCATCCAGCCATCTTATCAACCATCTTATTGTGGTTACACAACCACATTGTAAATGTTACAAAGAGCTCTCACTCTTCACTCAAGTTAAACATGGAAGTGGGGCATTTTAGCCGACTTTGGAGCTTTATTTCTGGTTAAAATGATGTCTCAAGCGCTGCTATGGAGCTCATTATGTTTCAGTCGATCATTTTCCCTGGGTCAGAGACTTACTTTATTCAGTGAAATTTCAGAGAGAATTTATACACCTCTTTTTTTTTAATGATATTGTGAACCTGTAGAACATTTTATTTACAATATTAAACCTTTGTTCATAGAAATTTTTAATTTATTTCATTTTATACAAACAAAAATGCTCAGTCATCAGAGGTTTTCTTCATTGTTCAAAATATACTGGGAATTGAACTGAATCGAATCGTGAAGCCAGTATCGTGAATCGAATCGAATCAAATCGTGAACGGAGTGTATCGTTACACCCCTAGTAAACGTACATGTAAGGGTAAGTAAAAATGTTAAATGATGGAAAGGGGGATGAGAGATCAAGGTTTTGCTCACCTGGCTCTCCATACTCTCCTGCAGTGCCTGTCGAGCTCGTCTCTGCTCAAGATTTTGCTAAAAAGTGAAGGAAATGTGTGTAAATCATTTCGTTTCAAAGCACTGAGGTTACTGGGGTACTTACTTCCCAAAACTACTCTAATTTGACAGTTAACGCTGACACATTGTGATCTGGTTGGGTGCGAGCCGATTTTGGGTGTTTGCGTCCTCTTGCTCTTACTGTGATTACAATTGAATGCACTGCGTTAGGTAAAGCTGGTGGAGCGGCACAAAACAGGAGCGTGACGTTCTGAATCTGATGGCACAGAGAGATTTGTTCCAAAAATGCACATGCCTTACAACCTCTTGATACTCTCTCTTAAAACAGCCATAAGACAGTATTTTTCTTGTGCCATTTCTCACAACCCAGACTGTAAATACTACAAAATACTTTTAGCATCTCACTTCAACAACATCTAAATCCTATTTATTTATGTATGTGTGATAACCTGCATAAAAATCCATTCAAAATTGGAAAATTTCTCTCCCTTGCAGGACTTTCATTTGCTTACATGTTTACATCCGCTCTCAAAAGATGATCTTAAAGGTGATCACTGAAAGATTCAACAACTCTACATATGCCTGAATGAATAAAACTTTATTATTTTTGTTTTTATTGCTACTGGAGCTGGTGTGAAGCTGATTATGTAGATAAAGCAATTCTCCTGCCTTATGTAGTGATTTGTTTTAAACAACAGACATGGTACAGATCATATTTTGCAGAGAAACTAATTTTTCAAATCTTTAAACAAGTGTTTGTAATTTTGAGCACTGATAAAAGCTCAAAGTGAGAATTTGGCATTTATCAGGCTTTGGAGATAAACTATTAAAATATAGCTCATGTAGACACCACAATACAGCATGAAGCTTGTGTTTTATTGTTTATTCATCACTTAACATCCATGGTTTCTCTTTAATGCCTTTCAATCTCTCCATCAGCCTGATATCAAGATTTTAACCTCTTGCACAGTTTTAAATGATTGTGGATTTTTGGATATTGTGGATTTTAGTTATCCAAGCCTCCATGTTTGTAACAAGGAAAACAGACAACATTGTTGCTGTAAGTTCTGTCAGTCAGATGATTATTTCTTCTTCTAACAACCCATACAAAAATCTCTAAATGAAATCTAGTGGTGCGTCACTGTGCGCGCTCGGGTCTTGAAGGGAAGGAGACGAGCTAATCTGATTGGATATCGCTTAATAATACATGCATTCAAACCACACCCCTTGTTATATTTATGCCGGTCTGCACCACATTATGTGCCAATGGTCATTAAGATTGATTTTATATATATATATATATATATATATATATATATATAAAAACACACCCACACACACACATACCAGTCTGATATCTTGTGAGTTGGCCGGGGTGATATAACA
>CM075018.1:3301719-3352407 GCA_037576675.1 Pangasius sanitwongsei | reverse complement strand
GAGAACCTCAACATCTTCAGCTCTGCTACCTCTAGCTCTGACTCCTGTCTCTTCCTCAGTGACACTGTCTCTAAACCTTACAGCATGGCCGCTCTCACCACTGTCTTGTACACCTTCCCCTTGAGAGTGAGCTAGCCTTTATGTTTTCAAATGTGTCCTGATGATGTGTCATCACTTCAACCACACGAAGCACAAAACGCTGCTCATCTGTAGTCTAAAACATCACTCCAAAATCTCCTGTAAGTGTTCAGTTGTGCTTAGATGGTGAGTGTGAAGGCCATAGCATATGATTTACATCGTTTTCATCATCACACCGTTCAGTGAGCCCTCGTGTTCTGTGGATGGGGGCGGGGTCATCCTGGAAGAGACCACGCCCATCAAGAGAGAAACGTTTCATGGTAGGATAAAGGTGATCAGTCAGAAGAACTGCAGTATTTATTTCCAGTGACAAGTGGAGACAAACCATGACAGCAAAAATAAATGCCCCCAACAGCACCCCTGTGTATCTTAACCTTATAACATTGCATCTTACAAGCCAAATTCAGCTTTACCTGAATATATAACTCACAGAAATTAATAAAACCAACTCAGACTTAAGTAATATAGTAAATAAATAGAGCACAGTGTTAATCCGGTATGGACAGAGTAGTATAACTGACACCATTATGAGCGTTGGATCCTTTATTTGGAGAAAAAAAAAAAAAAAAGGAATGACTTCATGCTTAGTTTAAGTCTCTTGCTCATCAATTATATAAAAATAGTCAAAGACAACAAGACAAAGTTTGGCTTTTTCCATTAAATTTTTATTTTCTAAATGCAACGATTAAAAAACTGTATGCTTTTAAATAACATGAAACCAAATGCCAAATGTATTAGGTCAATAATGTACAGCCCAGAATCCTGTAAGGCGCCAGGTATGGGGGAAAAAAAAAACAAAAAGGGAAGAAAAAGAAACGGAGAGAAAAAAAGAAACAGAGAGAAAAAAAAAGAAGTCTAAATACACTCATTTACAAAGAAAGATGTGCATGCATTCATATACACACATATACAAACATACGTACAGTCAGTTCAACACGGTCACTGAAGACAGGAGGAGAGATCAGGACGAAAACCAGTGGAGGAAAGAAAAAAAACCCTAAAATGAAAAGTCCTAATGACGGATTCCTTTTAAAAACCTAACCTCAAAAGCTCAGAGGAAGTCTTAAAACAACCCTGCTGTGTTCCACAACACCCCTGTTCACTTCCCCTTAAATACAGAGTCTGACTGGCTTGTAAACTAGCGAGTATGTTGACTATCATGCTTGGTAATTGGCTAGCAGAGTAAAATAATGATCATGGAGATGTCGAGTCATAAACCCTCCCAAAAGACCATTAAATGTTTTCATCGCTTGCATCATCCGCCATGTTGATGATGCAGCAGCGCCCTTAAGGTGACCAAGTGGGCTCAACCAAGGGAAAGTGGACAAGGGTGTATTAAAACCATTATTGGAATGGGGCCCTATTCTGGGCTTCATAATGACAAAATAATGCCGTTATCCAAATCGCTAAGCTGTTTCAGACGTCCTTATCATGGATCACGGTTTCTCTAAATCCCCGTCTCTGATTGGCCGTATCAGTATCGTGGGAATTAAACCCCGCCCTCCCTCCCTGTTTCACGATGGCAGAGCTAAAGGTCCTCCGACCAGCCCGTAGTTCGGTTTGATGTCTATAATAACAGGCAGCCGTTCTTCTTGCCGCGCTTCTTGGCCTGCAGCGCCGCCCTGGTGGCCATTTCAAACACTTCCCTCACGCCATCTTTCGTCTTCGCCGAGCATTCTAAATAACCGAAAGCGTTGATCCGGTTCGCCATGTCGCGACCTTCTTCTGGTTTTACAGGCTCCTGTAACAGACAATGAATAAATTATCAGCAAAATGATTTGTGCGGTCGTGTCTGAAAGTGAGCTCACAAATTAGTATGCGACAAGAGAGTGTTCAGGATTCACAGGACCAGGAGGCGGAGCAACCAACTGAACCAACTTCTGCTGAAGTGAAGTAGGCGGAGCTGACTTGGGCAACTTTATGCAAATGGGAAGTTTTGAGAATTTCCCCCATTCCTCCATTTTATTACCAACTAGACTAGTGAAGCCCACAGACCCACCTTCTTGTTTTCTATTGGCTCAAAAAACAGAGGCTCCTGAATTCACAGATCAAATGCTGTTTCGACTAAAGCTTGAAACTCGGAATTCCCAATCTCCGTCTAGGAAAACAATAAAGAAAACGCTCCCTCAACTCGGAATTCCAGTTAAATCTGGAAGGGCACAT
Organism: Pangasius sanitwongsei; assembly: GCA_037576675.1. NCBI lineage: Eukaryota > Metazoa > Chordata > Actinopteri > Siluriformes > Pangasiidae > Pangasius > Pangasius sanitwongsei. The sequence continues at coordinate 3,350,106 of CM075018.1, read as the reverse complement.
ATGGCTGTGATGGTCAGGTGTTCACATACTTTGGGACATATGGTGTACATCACTCATCACTGTTATCTGTTTAGCTTGTTACTAATAAAAGGTGCACCAAGCTCGAAAATTACACAATGGCCTAATTGCCGAGTTCCGATTTCCCACATCCGGTGTAAGTTGAACACAGCACAAGTTCTCCCAGATAAATTCAGCACATAGTGAAAATAATCGTTACCAAGAGCAAATGTGAGTTTTTCACGTCCTGTCTCCTTTTCGGTGAACTGTTTTTTGTCTGCGAGGTGAATTTTTTTTATTAGTGTTTGGTCTGAAAACTGCAGTTTTCATCCAAATCGTAATTGCTAACAGCTAAATTGTAGATCCTGGCACCTTTCTAGTGGTTAATTGACTTTTACAGATGTTCAAATATTTAAAATGATGCATTAAGCACAGGCCTGATTGCTTCAGCTATATGCTTGAAGAGAAACTGGTGTGTGTGTCAACTGGTCAGCAACATCAACACCCTGTAACCACATCTGATAACGCAGTGGTCCGACTCACCGTGTAAAACGATAAGCAAACAGAAACGGAAAGCGCACCTGTTTCATTTTGGACAGCTCTCGTCGAGTGTGCTCGTCGTTACGCAGGTCCTTCTTGTTCCCCACGAGGATGATGGGAACGTTCGGACAGAAGTGCTTCACTTCTGGCGTCCACTTCTCCGGAATATTCTCTGAAAGATAACAAAACGAAGAATATTAATGTTGGGATTAATATTAATAGAATACTGGTGTCTGATTGTGCAGTCGGAGGAATTCAACTCTCTAGGATTTCTCATAAATAACGATATGCAGTAGCACCGTGGCTGATGTGGGACATCTGTGCGTTTTCAGATGATTTTCCTCCCACACTTTATTCTCTTTCATGCCATGTTCTTGGTTGTGGGAAAAATGGCTGAACATCAGCATTATATACTTCTTTCTTTTTTTATTGTCTCAGACATGGCTCACCCAAGCTATCAGGACTGTCTATAGAGAAGCACATGAGGATGACGTCTGTGTCCGGGTACGAGAGCGGCCTCAGGCGGTCGTAATCCTCCTGACCGGCAGTGTCCCACAGAGCGAGCTCTACCTGCGCATAACCACACACACACACACACACAAGCTCGATTACACTCCAATAAATTCTGCAAGAAACATCAGTGGCGGCCAGGTTTATCACGTTCTTCCTCAGCACATACAGACGGGTGACGAATTAAAGGAAAACCCCGTGGCTCTGTCACGGCTCCTCTTAGAGTGAAGCGTCAAATAAAAAAAAATCTAATCATCACTGCAAATCAAAACTGCATTTCTTCTGCCTGATCCTCTTTATCCTACCATCAAACATTTCCACCATGATGGGCGTGGTCTCTTCCTCAATGACTCCGCCCCCACCCACAGGGCATGAGAGCTCACGGAATGGTTTGATGAGGTTGAAAACGACGTAAATCATATGCCATGACCTTCACACTGGCATTTCCTTCCTTTAATTTGTCACCTGTTTAAAGTTTGGTGCCACTCCACATGAGCATCGGCGTACACAGTATTACTGAACCAAACGCTGCTTTTTGAGATGATGAAACAATGAATGAAAAGAGGAATATATTGTTTAATTAATAACGCAACAAACGTATAAAGGATAAATGACTCAATAAATTGCTCAATCATTTCCTGAATCAATTAATCATTTCGATAATCCAATTAATTAGCGACTCAATAAAATGATCAATTAAAGGTTTAGTGAAATAATGAAGAAATAGATCAGACTTGCTCTGACAGAACCAAAAGGAAAGTTTTTTCCATTAAATTATTTGCCCCCTCTCTCCAAATACTAATTTTAAGAGGAATTCAGAGCTTCTGTAAATGTAACGGTTTGTTTTTAGTCACTCCCCCCGTCTTTTGTACCTGCTTTCCATCCACCTCGATGTCGGCGACGTAATTCTCGAACACAGTGGGAACGTAAACCTCAGGGAACTGGTCTTTACTGAACACGATCAGTAAGCACGTCTTTCCACAAGCGCCGTCCCCAACGATTACCAGCTTCTTACGGATCGCCGCCATCTGACAACATTAAAGACGAAAAATCAGAAGGACAATCACTTTTACTTTGGAATTTTAAACCTTTTTTTCCATTCATCCACTTTGTATTTATTGTCTAATTCTCCTTATCACACAGTACACAGTATATGATGCACAAAAAAATACATTTTAGATAATAATAATAATAATAATAAACATTCCAGGACTGGGACTGTCAAAGGAAATTCAAAATTTGAATATTTGTCCAAATGATGTGTAAAAACTGCCCATCCAAATGTTTAAACCACAATCTGAATAAAGATTGTGCCTGTTTATGGTGTTTCATTTTTATTCTCTCTCCTTGCTATTACCTCGCAGTGGTTTCTAGTAAACTGGATTGAATTCTGCCTGACTAAATTAAGGTGATCATCAAATAAAGAAATTTTGAGCAAATGAAGATGCAATTTTTTTTAGCCAGCACTGGACTGTACAGCATAGTTATTATGGCACACGCACGTGGTAGGACTGACTTTAACCTCAACTCGCAAAATTCTCATTAGGGGTGTAATGATACTCTGTGGTCATGATTCGATTCGATTCTCAGAATATCTTGAACAAGATTTGAATTAAGAAAAATTACGAATGAAAAGACTTATTTTAAATTTCTGAGTCATAAAAAAAATGCAACCCAATGTGCATTTTTTCTGCATAAAACCAAATGCATTAAAATTGCTACAAACAGAGATTTAATATCGTAAACAAAACGTACTACAGGTTCGCCATATCTTAAAAAGCAGAAATAGAGCTCCAAGGACGGCTAAAGTGCCTGGTTTCCGTGGATTCTGGTGTTGTTTGAAAGCTACTGAAGAGCTCTTTTAACCGTTATAACGTGGGCATGTGAACCTATGACGTTGGTCATTGCAATCCGGAGCTATCGTTCTTCTCAAGTGAAGATGATCTCCACAACGGAACTCCATCAGTCTACCAGCGTGATCAGCTGGGTTTTTTCTGCCTTTTTTTTTTTTTTTTTTTTTTTTTTTTACACCCTGACTGCTGGTATTTATGGTTAGGTGATACTACAAAAATATCATATCTACGATCAGTGATAAGCTGCCAGCAAAACAGCAGTGTTACGTTACAGTTAGTGTTAAAGTTCAATCGCACTTTTATTTAACGTCTACATAAATATACTTGTTTAACATTGAATACAAGGGAAATTTAATTTTTTTAAGAATTTAAAATTACGAAATTGTAACCAGCTGCTTCTGCTCAGAGATTACAATTTTTCCAAAAATACTGAAGATTTCCGTGTTATCTCAGAAAAGTGCATTTTTGAACATAATTTACTGCATTATTGATATATTATTTCATGGTATTCTCTCACTACAAATGCAGCATTAAGCATGTGCTTAAGACAGAAATAATGATCTCCAAACCCAGCTACTCGGCATGGAAAAGGAAAAATTGGTCACGCGCTTCACAGCGTGTATAAATAATATATAAGTGGAACAGAAAATATATCCGTTTCAGGCTGATACTGCTCAAAGACTTGGTCTTGTAATATTGGAAAATAAATTATTAACAGAATAAAACAGAGTGTAACGCAAACGGCGTTTTAAATCCTTAAAGCTGAAGTAGAGAAACTGCCAGAAATGCGTGATTAAAAATTTTTTGCATTTATTCCAGAGTGCGAAAGTTAACTGGTCCATTCTTCTAACTGAATTCCTGAAAAAACAGTTTGTGTGTTTCCCTCCTTACTGTTCTGAGCTTCTGAGTAGTTGTACGAGGAACAAGAAGTAGTTACGGTGAGAGGGGAAAGGGGGGAAACAAAAAAAACAAACAGAGATAACAACACACACATACATACGTCACTTATTCTGATCATTCTTTCAATATTTGTTTTTATTTTAACGATCTTTTGTAGCTCATCTTTTGAGACCTGATGCTATATTTTCGTGTTTTTCCTGCAAAAACACACTAACGAACTCCCTGCAGGCCTCCGGGAGCGCTGAGGAACTGAAGCGATGAGTTTAATCTGGTGAGCAGGAAAGACACTGAACTAAACTGGGTGTGGCAACGGAAGCCAGAGCTATTAGGAAAGATGAGTTACAGGAAGTCTCATTTCCTAGAAGCCATGCTTCATGGTTAAAAATTAAAAAACGAACCTTACGGTATAATATCGCCAAGCCTGAGCGGATAAGGCGCTGCGATTATACATTTACATATAATTATGTGTTAAACGTTTATATGCTTACGTTATCAAATGCAGCCATGAAAAACCTCCTCATTACGGACCACTGAATACGTCACAAACCCCAAACTACTGAACTGAACAATGCTAACTTTTTAAAACTGAATTCTCGCATAATCGCTAATTTATAAGCAAAAGATTTTCACACGGCTGTGTGGTGTCGTTTGGAATAATAAACACATTTTTACAAAAAAAAAAAACAAAAAAATCATATATATATATATATATATATATATATATTCCAGAACAGATTGAAAACATGTATAAGCATAATATAGTGAAGGTTTCTGTGAGGAGATGTTTATTTAACATGTATGGAAGGAGTCTCCAGTCTCAGCGCTTTTTTTTTTTTTTTTGAAGTTTCTGACATCTTCAGGACAGAAGCATTCACGCTTTCTGAATGAAAAACTGCGATTTTTATCTTAATAACCTGAAGAGAGAGAGGGGGAAAAGAAAAACAGAGGCTTGTGAAGGAACGCCTGTTTATAGCTGCTATAAGGTAAGCGATTACAGGAACTCACTTGTTTCATGGACCTTCCACAACATTAAATGTAACTCTAAATGGATAAAAAGTACAATGTGTCACTGCAAGTAAATATATGAAATCACTGGCAAATTGCGGTGGTATACGAGGAATAAAACACTTCGAGGTGGTATCAGTAACTCTGCTTCATCACATCAGCCTGCTGGTGATTGTTTTCCTGTAACGGCACAACCCCAAGTGGGCGTTTATCAAAATCTCACTGAAGCGCCGTATCGAGGTTTGTGATCGATGACAAACGAAGCCAATCACATTAACCGCTTCGTTGCACGTGTTGGAAAGTTCAGAATCCCGCCTTACTTCAAGGCTCGTTAGTTGGATTGGTCGAGTGCCGGGACTTTCTGTGCCACTAGTTAAACATTAACAATAATTGACAATAATATTGACACCTATTTGGTATTTTAATAAGTAAAGGAGCTCAGATGATAACCAGCACGTGGCTTTGTTAGGCTTCTATTTGTGCACATTGGAGTTAACGTCTCTATCAATGAAGTGTGCAGCTGCTTTTTCCGAAGCAGCTTCATCAACGCTCTTAAGTTTATCATTGCTTTAAATCCGTTTTTGCAAATCAAAAGATGTTGCCGTTTTCAATAGTCTGAGGGTTCGAAACATTTCCCAGCACAGTCAGGGGAAAATCTCAAAGCTTCATGAGGCTTCACTCATCCCTAACGTTATGCTTTGGAAAGTGAGTCCTCAAGTAACACAAAGGCAATCAAGGCGTTCTGTGTTCACAATACATGCGGTGTGTTTATCTAATCTCTGCATCTCCCCACAAGTCGTTCTGCTTTATTATTATTATTATTAATAATAATAATAATAGGAGTAGTAGTAGGAATAGTAGCAGCAGCAACATCATCATTATTCGGATTATTTAAAGCTGGAACGACTAATCGACAAAATTCAATAATAAAAATAGCTGGCAGTGAGTTTCATTATTGATCAGCTGATCAGCTGGTGGGACGAACCGCCGGGGTTCTGTAAAGCACAGTCACAGAGCATTACATTACAGTACAGGAAATCACAACTGACCACTGTCAGAGTTATTCTACCTATAAATAACGTCAGCTGGAATCTAATGACATTTTTTCATTTTAAAAAATGGTTCAAGGCTCAGAAATAAATAAATACAAAAAACTCAGGCCCAAATTATTATTACATTATTGTACAAAAAGAAATCCTGCTTTACTTTGTAAAATAAATCTGTCCTGAGGGGACTGTGTTTATTATAATTATAATTATTATTTTGTCTTTAAAAAGTTTGAGAAGCTTATGCGTCTGGTTTCTGCGGCACACAATTCACCGCAAGTTGCAAAACGAATTAAATCAATCACCTCATAAGAAGTTAAACCAGTTGATAAACAGTTTGTTTCATTTCCTTTAATGGCAGCAATGTATATTTCAGGCCTGTAATTAATGTAAGATTATGTGGCCTGTAAAGTAGAGAGTCTATAAAATGACAGACAGGAGAGGCATCCAAACCCCAAACAAGCGTTCCAGACCGGAAGTCAGGTTTCCAAACGAGTTTCCTCAACAACTTGGGGAAAAAAAAAAAAAAAAAAAAACACACAACACTTTGCTAAGTCTTTTTTTTTTTTTTTTTTTTTAAAATCATGTTCTACAGGTCCTCCAGGTATGTGTACAAGTAAATCAATCCATCATTTAAAAAAATCAACCATCAGATTAATCGATTACCAAAATAACCGTTAGTTGCATTATTATTATTATTATTATTATTATTATTAAATTCATTCATTAGGTGCATTTGTGTTGTTGTGACGTCAATAAGTAAAGCAAAGTGCGATTCCAAATCAGAAGATTCGGGAAAATAACTGCAACAGAGTAAACGACAAAATACCCGGATGTTTAAAAAAAAGAAAAAAAAGAAGAAAAACAACAAAAAGCACACGCGCGCGCTATCGGCCCATCCCGAGGCCTGTAAAACACCAACACCTTCACTTTAACTAACCGCGGACACGCTTTATTTACACAAAATAAACTTTAAATGCGACAATGTTGCCTATATATAAATACGCCATCTTACCTTATAACTACTCTTCCTAAATAGCCATTAAGTTTCTGAAAACTGCTAAGCTAACCGGCTAACAGCGGTAGCAGGCTAACGGTAACTAACGCCAGCTCAATGCTAGCAAACGCAAATAAGCGCTAATAAATGAATTGGGTTTATAAAACCACCAGCCGTCAGCGAACAGTTAATTCATTTAAACAACTTAAATTAGAAAACAAAGATATTCATTTATTTATTTTGTTTTACCGTTTCTCTGAACGCCGAGGAAGTAGCGACTCACTTTCCTGTTCGACTTTAAGCCCCGCCCACATATAATGACACCACGCCCCTTTCCGGAAGTGCCACGCTGTAAAAGTGGACGCGAACGAGTGACATTTCTCGATGTAAAAATAAAAGACCTATTTAAAGTGTGATTAATTTAAAACAATATTTAAAAATAATATTAATAGAAATTTGGTATTTAGGACTGTTTATCCCACTTTAAATCACAAAGGTTTTTTTTTAATTAAGTCCCCCAACTGTTTCTTTTTAAAGTTTAAAGTCACAGCTTCTTAACCCTGGTCCTGGGGATCCTCCTCTCCTGCACATTTAGTGTTGTTTTTTTTTTTTCTGCAGGAAAAAACAAGTAATCCATCTAATTGTGAAATTCTGATTTGTCAAAAAAAAAGATTCATAACATAAAACTATGTTTAAAGTGATAAACAGTTTTATGACTAGTTATTAACATTTGTCTTCATTCTCGTGTTTTAAAAGGCAAAAAAAGAAACTATTATTATTTGAATCATTTATTTATTCATCTTCAGTAAGCGTTTTATTCCAGTTAGGGTCAAGGTGGATCCTGGGAAGACTGGACGCAAGGATAAAGAGCTGAATTTTTTCACAGTACAAAACATAGTAGTTACATTTGTATCTGCAACATTTTATATCTAATTCCTGCTTTATGTAGATTATTTAGGATTATCTGGGATTATTTTCGCCACTGAGGAAATATCTGATTTTATCTATCTTTATTTAGCTAGCTGATAGAGAGTTGGGTTGATGGGATATGTAGTTTTTGATTGTAGTACTTTATTATACGTTTTTCAGTACAGCTACGAGCATAAAAAAAACTACATGACCCAAAAAAACCCGTCTTTCAGCTCAACCTTAGCATATGTCTAACTAGCTATTTGGCTAAATTAATTGTTACGACCACCAAGGATGAATCCCTAATACGTTTCAGCTGACAGAAAGGAGCTAGCTCGCTAGTTAGGCAAACCGCTTAATGCTAGCTGGGCTGAAGAACAAGGGATTATGGGATATGTAGTTTTTAAGACGTGACTATTATTGAGAAAGCTATAAAAGTAGTACTATAATAAAAAACCTCTCGTATTCGTATTATAAGATACGAATACGTATGACGTAAAATGAATAATAATATAATGGCGTATGATGTATAATAAGAAAGTCAATATACTCAATAAATAAATAGAAATGTTGATTTAGTGAGATGTAGAAAACTACTGGAATTCGCTTCCGGGTTTAGAGATGACGTAAGCACGTCGTGCGTATATGTGTTTGTGTCAGACCGCTAGAGGGCAGTATGGCGCCGACGCTGTGAACTGAACCGCCAAAGACAAAAATAGAACCGGCTTCTGTTTTTGGTTTCAATCTGGGGCGGTGGAAGGAAGGTGCAGGCTCAGTGGCGGTTAATCCTTAAATCTTGCTGCGTCCGGAGGAGAAAACACGCATCATGGACAGCCGAAAGCGCCTGAGAGAAGAGCCGCTGTTTGTGGAGAGGCTAAAAACGCCGGAGAAGCCGATTGTTGCCGGGCAGCCGCGGACAGAAGACGGGGATTTCAAGCACTGGGACACCGAGGATACCTGCACCTTTCTTCGGCACCACAACCTAGGAGAATGGGAACAAAAGTTCAGAGGTGATTTACTCCCTGCTTCACCATAAACGTCACAAAAATGCTAATGCTATTTCCAGAAAAGGTTCCATCCAAGTTATTTTATTCGATACCCGTTTTCCGACGTTTGCTCCGCCCCTGCTCGCATATTTATTAGAAAAACGTTCCGTTGATTGGCTGTTGAAGGTCGCGGCGAAGAGCGGGAAATTTCCAGCCAATCCTAGCATGTGGGCGGAGTCTGCCCCAAAACGGATGTGGGGAAAAAAATCCCAACGTGTCATATTCTTATAAGAATTATTGTTAGTGATATTCACTATGATATGGCAACAATAAGTTTATACTGTAATATAAAATATTATATTATTACTATATAAAAATTATAGTTATATTGATATTAATGTTATGTATTAGTATTATATTGTTACTATAGTGATGTGATTTTTATATATATATATATATGTGTGTAATTATGCTATTTTTTACTATTAGGATTGTAAAATTGCTGAATAATGATGCTTCCAGATGCATTAACATGCATTAAACTGAACAATCTACATTTTTTACGCTAAGGTTTAGGGAAGGAGTCTCCAGTGCCAGCTCTCTGTAACAGTCAGTGAGTTTTCCAACACGGGAAAATTTGTATTCGGCTTATCATCATCAAGTGACAGAAAAAAGAGAGGGAGGGAGCGTCAGATACCGATACTGAGACCTTGAGTATCAGCCGATCCCGACACCCGAGCGGTACTGTTTTCTTTAAAGCGTACTGACGTGTTACTGTTTTAAAACGTAAAAACGCACCACTCAGGTCTCTTATAGGTCAAACATTTCCAAGTTCCAAAAAAATACACTTTTTTTCCCCGCTGGAATTAGACCGGATCTCTGTTTATAACTGCTGTAACGTAAGCGAGAACCGGAACTAACCTGTTTCGGAGATGAACTGTAACTATAAATGGATAAAAAGTACACCGTGTTGTCCTGTAATGAAGAAGTTAAGTTAGTGTTTGCAAATTGCTGTGGATTAAGAGGCATAAAACACTTCAGCAGGTGCTGTTCATGTTCATATTCATATTCATATTGCTTCCCCAGCTCTAGCAGACAGAAAGATATTTAATATTTATTGGGAAAATGATAGGACAGACAGGCAGATGGACAGACAGGCAGATGGACAGACAGGCAGATGGACAGACAGGCAGACACTGTTCTCATTCATCCTTTATTGGGAACATGCAGATAGTATAAACGGTTTGTTGTTCTGCTCCCACACTTCACATATTTTGTCTGGTGTGTGTGAGAGAGAAAGAGACCTTCATCTCAAGGCTGAGAAACTGAGTGTGGAACAGAAATGTCTCCATCCTGAGAATGATAAAGTGTAATATTAACCTTTACGGCGCTGCCGCTTTACCTCCTCGAACCTTTACGGCTCTGCCACGTTACCTCCTCGAACCTTTACGGCTCTGCCGCGTTATTTCTTGCTTTTCGTATAACTTGTTTTTCTCCTCTCTTTCTTTCTTTCTTTCTTTCTTTCTTTCTGCATGTGAATGTGTGTGTAAGTGATTGTGACTCTTGGTGTGTGTTTCCACAGAACACAAGATAACAGGAGTCGGCCTGCGCTATCTCACTGATCTACAGCTGGAGAAGATGGGCATAGAGTGAGTGTGTGTGTAGTTACAGTCTTGTAAGAGAATTACAGATGTTGCTAAAATGTTGTAGTAATGTTTGATCATTTAAAACTCCACTACTTTCCAGCAGAAACACTGATAATGGTAACCATGCTGTTAATGGTTACGTGGTTACTGAGCACCACATTTGTACTGAATGAATGTCATTTCCTGTTATCTGGCTCTCTCGCTCAGGCCACTGGGCTCCAGGCTGCAGGTCCTCCACTGTCTCCGTAAACTCTGGCAGATCTCATCGGAGCACATGAAGGTGTGTTGGAAAGTTTCTGTCTGCTGTGTTTCTAAATCAGGACCTAAAATACTAACAGTGATGACACACGAGTCAGCGACAGCCAAAGAGCTCAAAAACACAGCCGGTCACATGGCATCGTGAAGATGGCATTTTTTTTTCCTGGTCACGATTTTCCATTTTAAAATATCGCTATAAACGATTCAGTTGTCCAGGACTGTTAGACTAAAAAGCCTAAGGGAAATCAAACATGTCCGCCATTTTAGGTTTAAGCAGAGGACAGGAGGCGTAATGATATTATCAGCTATAATAGAATATAATTAGTGATAAGCGTAAAGTTATATCGTGTATAAAAGTGGGTGTGGCTAAACAACGCTGCCCTGCAGTCGGTCGTGGAGTCTCACAAGTCGCCCGCCTTCCCACAATGCCTCCAGCATTTCCTCAAAGGATGAAATGTTATGATTAGTGACGATTTTTATAATCACAGGAGTCGGGTCATACGTATTCGAATGTATTTATTCAAATTAGGATTCAAATACAGGGCATCTGTGCAGGAAATTCAGCAACGTTTCAGGAAAAAAAGGTGAATATTCTGACTGGCGCTTTATTTACGGCACTAACGCAACCTCCATAATTCATATCACATTTCACATTTTTATGCCACTGTGTGATTGGCAGTTAAAAGCAGCAAGAAATTGTAAAATTGGCTAATTCTTGATAAGATTGGATTTTTTATTTATTTATTTATTTTTTCATTTCAGGAGAGAGATAATGAGTAAATAGTTCTGTTTTCGCTCAGGTGTTCAACGATCCGATTCACGGCCACATCGCGCTCCACCCTCTGCTGGTGCGCATCATCGACACTCCTCAGTTCCAGAGGCTGCGGCACATCAAACAGCTGGGAGCCACGTACATGGTGTTTCCTGGTGCCTCGCACAACCGCTTCGAACACTGCATAGGGTGTGTGCGCGTGCGTGCGTGCGTGTGTGTGTGGTGCAAAACATACAGTTCAACCAGTTAGGCTGGGTTTCGTTTGTTTAATCATCCAAAGACAGAAGAGTTGCCATATATGTTTGAAACCACCTTTATAAAAGATTCGTTTATTAATGAATCTAATCATTCATGATCATTTCTACGATCGTAACACTGAACACGTTTGTTTAATTGGATGAGAAACTTCATCATGAGAAGCTACAGCTTCAGTTCTGTAACTAGTCAAAGCAAGCGCATGCCTGGAATTTTCAATATTCCTCCATATTCAAGTAATATTGAAATAAACCACTTCCAGGTGTACATTTATAGGAAGATAATCAACGACAAGGTGATGTCACGCACCCCGAGGCAAAGCGGAGTCATTGATATTGTTATCACCCCAAAGCTGATTATCATTTTAGTAAAACTGATATTTTTCTGCATTTTTGTCTCTCAGCGTTGGATATTTAGCAGGTTGTCTCATCCAAGCTCTGAACGAGAGACAGCCCGAGCTCCTCATCACCAGACAAGACATCCTGTGTGTTCAGATCGCCGGCTTGTGCCATGACATGGGTAAGGAGACACAAACCATGCTAGCGCAATAAATGACTAAATAAATAAACGCACCCCTACAACGTAACAGAGCCACCGGGGTCTCCTTTCATTTACCACCTGTATATAGATAATTAAAAGTAAACAGTTACATGGTGCTTTTTAAATAACGAAAATTGCTACACTATGCCAGAACATAAAAAATCACACTTTTTAGAGAAAATAGTAGGGGGAAAAAAAACTCAACCACACTTATCCCTTAGCTCATCTTATTGCAGGAGCTGAGAATCCTGCTCTCCTCCATTTGGTTTTGATTGTATTTGGGGGCGTGGCCTTGTCAGGACAGTGCAGACATAGTCCAGCACCACTTCCTGGAAATCTGATCTAATCATGCCCTTCTCTGATAACAACAATACCCCCCCCCCCCCCCGAGTATGACTTCGAACTGCGATTGGACAGTGGTTGCATTTCAGTGCAGCACATCTGCAGCCCAGTGATGAAAGTGAACTGCAATGCAATTGGAATCATGTTCATTTCTGGCACAAAGTCAGCGTTTAATTCTTGATGTTCACTGCAGAGATCATGGCGTGTAAGAGCAATGCAGTGAAGGTTTTTGCTTCACTGTGGGATTGTTTTTCTGTCTGGCACAGAAACGTCTCCAAAGAGGAAGCCCTGGCGATGCAGGAAGGAAAATATCATCATGTCCGGAATAAAACTGCAGTTCCTTTTTTATTTTACTGAAAAAAAATAATCATGTCCAGTCATTTAACAGATCACAAGACTATTTAAATTTGTGATTCTTCCTCTTTTTAAGTCACGAGACAAGCCTTATGCAGTAGAATCAAATAAAAAATGGCTGACTGTTATTATCCTTGGCAGGTCATGGTCCTTTTTCCCACATGTTTGATGGAATGTTCATTCCGAAGGTCCGACCCACACTGAATTGGAAGGTAAGAACCTAACCCAAGTTAACATTTAAAATGAATATAAAATGCAACATGGCTGCTTTCCACATGTACAAAGAAAACGATTTGCTCGAAATTTAGCGTGTATACATTTCCTCATGCAGCATGAGACTGCATCAGTGCAGATGTTCGACCACATGGTGAAAGCGAATAATCTGGAGGGCGTGATGGAGGAGTACGGTCTCTCTCTACCCAACGACCTCATCTTCATTAAAGAGCAGATCGCCGGGCCGCAGGACTCCGTCTCCTCAGCCAAAAACGTACAGTGTTTGTGCTATTTCTACTCGCTGATATGATTTGCAGAATAACCGATGTTTCATTTCCTCGTTAGTGGCCGTTCAAAGGCAGATCAGAAGAGAAATCGTTCCTGTACGAGATCGTAGCTAATAAGAGGACCGGCATCGATGTGGACAAGTGGGATTATTTTGCAAGGTGAGTTTGTGGACCGAATAAAGAAATGAGCTGGGCTCGTCATCGTGTGTCCGCTTTTAGGACGCCGCGGCAGTTCAGTTTAGAGACTCAGCACCGTGTCTGCTGTTTTCTGGAGCGCTGGTTAATCAGTGTGTTGTGTATTTGTTGCTTGGGAAGGGGAGGGTTATAACATATATAGGTAGGTAGCTGAAGTTAGAATTACAACACGACAAATTTCAGGGAAAACGAAAATCAAGACCGAGTTTGGATAGAAATAAAACGGAAGAACGCAGTAGCCGAGAAACCAGATATTACTGCATGACCCACCATTATGGTGGGTTTAATAACACAAAATTCTTACACAGTTCTGACGCTCTTGTGGAATTTGTATTAATAATAAGTGTTATTTGATTTAAAGTCCCAAACAGTGGGTAACAGGGTTTTTTTTTTTATTTTTTTTTTTATTTACCCTCTAAACAGAGACTGCTATCACCTGGGCATCCAGAACAACTCCGACTACCGTCGCTTCCTCAAGTTCGCTCGAGTGTGTGAGGTGAAAGGCAAGAAACACATCTGCACCAGAGACAAGGTACAATCCATTCCCACAATGCTTTGCATTTTCATTCTAGAAAAGTGGAAAAAAATTATTAGGACCTACTTTGGTTTCTTATGGTCAAATATTTATCAGTACAAAGTGCCTCAAAGTTTATAGAGCAGACTTGCACCTCTTTAAAGCTAAAATATATTTACTGTATATTGTAGCATGTTTGTTAGTAGCATTTCTGTTCACCTCCCAGTTTTAACATGAAATAAATCAGTTGTGGTTTTTTTTTTCCCCCCACAGGAAGTAGGTGATTTATACGACATGTTTCACACTCGGAACTGTCTGCATCGCCGAGCATACCAACACAAAGTGGGTAACATCATCGAGGTCATGTGAGTACACTCACCATACCGAGCAATAATTTACACTCACTGTCTCTCTCGATGTATATTAATATTAATTGTCGAAATAATTTACAAAGATTAACCCTCTACGGTACGCGATGTGATATCAATGAGGAAAGACTTATTTGTGATGATTTTCCTGCTTAAAATTGGACACTATAGGAATATCAGTTAGCATTTTCATTATTTTGCAGTTTGTTTATTTAATATTAGTTTGTTGCTTCAAGGCAACATTGTACCACAACGGACAAATTAAAACATTTGACATTTTCATTCAGGAAAAAAGAAATGTATTTACTGAAATCATCAAAGTCTTTTACAAATCACTTGAACAAACAGATTTATCTAGTTTTTAATGTAATACACATTTCATTTTTAATAAAAAAATAACCTTTCTTGTCTAGCTGTTGCTCTCAGGCAACATTGTACCTTCATGGAACACATGTATAACAAAACCATAATAAGTTATAATATCAAAACATTACATTTAGTGTTGTTTCAAGATAAAACATCAGAAATCAACATAAATTGGCACCTCATTGTGTGTGAAATTTGGGAATTTGCATCACCCTTTTCTTTCAGCCCAAACAGGCCAATGACCTGTCTGATCAAAGCGAACCAGCGTGGATTGTCGTGGTTCTACAGAGGCTTTTGGACGCTTTTCAGGTTGTTCTTCCTCACTGTGCTGTGACGGTCTCCCCCGTCTCTTCAAGGTCTTCTTCTCCATATAGAGACATGCTGCAACATCAGCTTTGAATTTTGCAAGGCTGTACACATCCTTTGGGGGGATGTCACAGGCTCTGCAATCTCTCCGGGAGAGGAGCCAGGCCTCAACAACAGCCAGATCAAGCATGTGGAAGACCAGTCGGTGATACCACTTTTTGGATCGAATCTTTGTTCTGTAGAGGGCGATGAGGGAGTCCAGTAGATCAGCCCCTCCCATCCCTTTGTTGTATGTGGTGACAATACTCGGGCATTTCACCTCTTCCTTTTTTTTGTCCCATCTCATCACAGTGCTTGCTGGATTCGCTGAGGCAAAGGTTGAAAGTAGGCACTTCACAGCCCTGAGAATAACCCTATTATAAATGGTCTCCCTTTCCTCAAAAGCCCCTCTTCCTTTCCTTTTAATGTCTTGATCAGTGGGGAGACAGCATCCAGCCAGGCGGTTAGTTCTGACTGTACTAAGGCAGTGAATCTTTCTCTTTTCCAACAGCATCTGCAGGTCAACACTGGAGAACCAGTTGTCAAAGAACAGCTTGTGGGAGATGTTGTCTGGAATGATGCTTGAAAGGGTTAGCACTATGTTGCCACTTGCACCTGTGTCAGGCTGCCCATTGCAGGGGGAGATACACCCAGTGTATACCTCAAAGTTTTAGACTATGCCACTGCTATCAGAAAGAACAAAGATTTTATATCCCCAGCGTTTTGGCTTTTTGGGATTGTACTGTTTCATGGGGTTCTTCCCCTTGAATGGGACAATTTGTTCATCCACACAAAGATTTTCATCAAGTGGGATTGCTTGGAACTTCTCCAAGAGGGATGTTAGCAGTGGATGCACCTTGTACAGCTTGTCATACGCTGGGTCTCCAACAGGAGCTTGCTTTACATTGTCAGCAAAGTTTAGATTGCGCTTGATAGCCTCCCAACGATGCAAGGCCATGGTGTTTGCAACACAGTTGATTCTTGCTGCTGATTGCCAGTACATTCTGCATCCTGGAAGTCCAAAGATTGACATATAGAAACAAATGCCAAAGAATTGCTCAATCTCCTCAGCTGTGACTTTGAGTGGTTTGCTTGGATCACGCTGTGTGGCATAGAGATTGGTTTGTTCTACTATATTGTCAATACAACTGCTAGTGAGAAGGCCTCTAAAGTATTCAGCAGGATGTTTCACATCTGATGCCTTCAGCAATCTGCCTTTCCATTGTGGTACTGGAAGGATAGTCCTGCATTTTTTCCACTCTTAGCTCGGGCGTATTGCTGCTGGCAAGCCTCTTAAAAAAAAAAAAAAAAAAAAAAAAAAAATTGTGAGTTGCAAATGAATTTATCATCAATCATCCTACTCTAATCAAGCCTACTACTATACCTCCATTTTCACCATCACCATGTCCGTCATTCTCACTCTGAACCTCTTCCTGCTGGTTTTCTACCATTCTGGTACTTCTGGCTTCATCCTCATCTTCATCCCCACTCTCGCTCTCACGCTCTCCCTGCCGGATTGTCACTATGACCTCATCTTCCTCATCACTATATGACACCTCATCCTCACTCTCATCAACTGGCAGTGCTACCTGTGCTACCTGTGCCTTAAATCTTTTTGAAGTGCCATAGAAAACTTGCGGATTCATCTCCTGCATTAAGTCATAATATGTGAATGACTATTCTTATAGATTCATTAAAAAAATAATGCAAAATGCAAATACATTTAGATAATTCTAGCTCTTTTCCTTACAAATAAAGTATACTTGTATTCCAATGTAGTATGCCTGGCATGGCCTTATGATTCCATTACGGTACGATGTGGCCTTGAGGCAACATGCAGTTTTATGTAATTTCCTAAAATACATTTGATGATATATAATGTAAAGTTTTTGAAAATACTTCTTTACTTACCAGTGAAGGTGACTCAGATTTTTTTGCAGGCGATTATCTGGACGAAAATTGTTGAAAAATGCACTTTTCTTTAGAGAAAATATGGAGACATCTGCTGAAAGAGGAAGCAAGATGGCCCCTTGTGGGTCATGTGACCACTATTTAGCATTTTCATTTGCTAGTATTTGAGTTCTCCTCCTTGAAATAGCATTGACCAATTAAATGTGTGTCTCATTTTTTTTTTTTTTTAAAAAAACACTACAATAGGCTGTGTTTTCTGGAGGCAACATGGTACCATAGAGGGTTAAGTAAGTATTTTGGTTATTTATTTAGTAAGAATTTTAAAAAGCTAAAAATAAAAATGGGCAGTCTGTGCTGCAACAAATCTGAAATACACTGTAAACATTTAGAATTTTATACATTTATAGTTTATTTAAAGAAAAATAAACAAAAGTTATATGATCAATAGTTACAGTTGTTAGCTGGAGGCATCATATGTTTTCATTTTGAAGATTTTTTTTTTTTTTTTTTTTTCCTCCTACATATTTCTAGTCTGCAACATAAACCCTGACCTATGGGATAACTCTCAAAGCAGTGGGTAAAACCACAACATGGCGTCTTCAGGTTAAGTGATCGGACACGTACACACTCCAAACTGACACTTAAAATGTGTGTGAGAAATGTAAAAGTTTCAAATCCCATACTGCGAATAATCCGGTTTTATGTGGGTGTGTCCAGGGTGTAGCATCGCTACGAAACTGCTAATCTGTTGCACAAGTCTATGAGTATTTAAAGAATGTATTGGATTAAAAGATTAAATAGAAAGCATTTAAAAAGGTATGCAGGTCAAAAAGGTGTGGCATTTTTCAACTTCTCAGCATTCAGTGTAAAATTCAATCCTGTTGATGGTATAAAAAACTCGGTGCAGTAATATCTGGTTTCTCCGCTACCGCGTCCTTCCGTTTTATTTCTATCCAAACTCGGTCTTGATTTTAGTTTTCCCTGAAATTTGTTGTGTTGTAATTCTAACTTCAGCTACCTACCTATATATGTTATAACCCTCCCCTTCCCAAGCAGCACACTACATGTTTTGAAGGCTCTGTTCTGACTTGGTATTAACGTCCACCTCATGGAGAGCGGAGACTAATCCCAGCTCACGCCGCACGTTTTCACGCGTCTAGCAGAGTTGTGAAAACTTCCAGTAATCCAAGGTCACTTCAAAAGCAGAACCAAAACAAACAGGACGTTACCGAAACCCGAACAAAATCCAGTTTATATTTAGCCATCAGATGGCGTTTGGCTGCTGTCAGGCACGCAGTTTAGTTGATGTTGACATTTTATGCAGCTTTTGCTCAGTTTTGTGTGCTTTCAACAAACCCTACACAACTGAAGAGAGGGAAATGAACACCGAAATAAAGTTTGCATTTAGTCAGTGCATAGTCAGAGGCAGATCAGCTTTATACACACACACACACACACACACACACACACACACACACATGTATACTGATAACACTGTCCCTGTATGTCCAGAATTTACATTATACAGAAACTTGCAATGTGGCTGACTAGTCAGTTTTTTAAATGTTTCTTTTTCTTTTCTTTTTTTTTTCTACATTTTTTGTTTATTTTGGCACAGCAGGTATTATATAACCGTTATCAGTTTGTCTCGGTCCCTATTTAAATGTAAGCGAATGTTTGGTATTGACCATGTTAACTGCTTTGTCCAAAAGGTAAAATTTTCATCTCGCCTAATCTCTTCTCTGAATCGGATCTAAAATGGATCACAAGGTTTTGGACGGACTCGTGGAGTCCGTGTCAGCTCCAATACACGCGGTCATTAAAGCAAAAAAAAGGGACGTACCAAATCCTAAGAAACTTACAGGAAATTCATGTAATTATTTCACCCATTCTACTTTTCACTCAGGTTGTTGCCAGTAATATAATTTGTAATGAATATTGTTGTATTAAATTAGAAAAGGATGCAAAATATTAGCATTTTCAGTAGTGCTTTCAGACTTCTGGAGCCCACTGTGTGTATACAGTCTCCTCTTCACGTCCTGGAACAGCAAGGCCAACTCTTTTAGTTTTTGCTATAGACTGAAGACATTTGGGTTTGAGATCAAAAGATGAATTCTGAGATCAGAATTTCAGTTTTCATGCCCTGATATTTACATCTAGATGTCTTAAACAGCTCAGAACATGACACCTTTGGTGTCAGATCACCCAGTTTCTAGGTGAGCAAAAGTATTGGAACAGATAGTCTTGAAGTAAATAACATATATTTGGTTGCATATCCCTTGCTTGCAATAACTGCGTCAAGCTGGAGACCCACTGACATCACCACACTGTTGCGTTCTTCTTTAGCGATGGTTTTCCCGGCTTGTACCACAGCTTCTTTCAGCTGTCGTTTGTTTGTTTGTTTGTTTGTGGGGGGGGTTTCTCCCTTCAGTCTCCTCTTCAGGAGGTGAAATGCATGAGTTAAGGTCTGGAGATTGCATATAACCCACCTTCAATCCTCTGCTTTCCAGGATTATAACTCTTCTTTTATTCCTTCCCAGCATTCTTGTATATTCAGGCATTCCCAAAGTTTATGAAAATGGTTTGCTTAATGGCATCCATAATTTCTCCAGCACACTGAGGGCTTGTCATCTATAAACGTTACAAATAATTGTTTCATTGAAAATTCCAAATGTTTATCCATTCCTCAGCTGTTATCTTCATTGTACCATGTTTCTCCCATTTTTCTTTAATGTATCTGTTGATCATTATGCTCCTCAGGGCTTTATATATTTTAGAGATAATCCCATGTACATTTTTAGCAACAAGTCCACCATTTTTTATTATTTTTTTTTTACGTTTTCTGTTACTTTTCTAAATTGAAGGTACCTGTTTCGAAGTCTTAATTCTTCAAAAGCACTCTTTCTTTTATTGCCTGAAAACTCAGCATCTCTCCGTTTCTGAATTAGTACGTACGGCTGTAATTCCTTTTTGCTGTCCAAATTTTAAATAGGTCTAATCTGTTGGGTATAAAATCCGAGTCATACGTCCCACCACTGCAGTGTTTCTGTATGCTTTGCTAGATCTTGCTTTCTTACTACAAGTTTCCATACAAACATTGTGCTCTGATCATTACAAGATCACTATCACTTTCTTCCTCTTAATCCCTCAAATCTACCTCAAGACCTTGCTATGGTCTCACACAGATATAAGAAATGTGGTAATATATTCATTTTAATTGTATCCATTCTTGATCCTATAGATTTTTAAAAAAAAAAAAAAAAAAGGAAAGAAATGAGATTCCACCTCTTTAAACCGCTCGTGATCCGATCACAGGTCTGAACAGAGTCTAAGAGTGTGATGCATGCTGAAGAAAAAGTGTGTGTGTGTGTGTGTGTGCGCCAGGATAACAGAAGCTCTGGAGAAGGCAGATCCTTACATTCAGATTCAGGGCTCCTCAGGAAAGATGTACAGAATCTCAGAAGCCATCGAGGACATGGAGGCTTACACCAAACTCACAGGTCGGATCATTACCAGCTTTTAATAAACACACCTGACGATAGTCAGTCACCCGATACATCACAGCGTTCAGCCAGCTCAGCATTAATGTGCTCATGTGGAAGCTTTAATAATATTGCCGTTTGATATTTGGGCAGCCATTTTAGTTACGGCGCCCTTCACTACACACACAAAGCATATTAAACACAATGGCTATCTTTAGTCGGTTCTTTAGTAACGGTTGGTCTGGGAGTTATGACAAGAATACGATACTATGTATTTTACTATGTATTTCATATGATATGTATCATAATGTATAATTTACCAAATCTATGATGCATGGAAATGGAGGGGGGGAAAAAAATCTTAATCTCACATTTCAAACATTCAGTAAAAAAAAATCCGCTAATTTCATGGTCTATTCATTTTAGCATTATTTTAAAAAATAAACAAGCTAAAAAGATATCACGATACGATATCTCTGTAAAGTGTATCGTGGTATTGTTAATCATGATATTGATATTATTTCATCAGATTGCTCACACACGTTTTAAATGAAAATGAATAGAAATAACTTTCCTGGCATTAGGGCACGATAATAAATGTAATAAGGAACGATCATGTATTTACTCCACAGTAATAATCTTACACGCTGCGTATCGCACTGTATCGTGTGATAGAGTGTGTATACAGATCGTGAAAACGTCAGTTTGGCCGTTTTTGACATCTGACCTCTCGACCTCTCGACAGATCACATTTTCGAACAGGTCCTGTACTCGTCTGATCCAGCGCTGTCTGAAGCTCAGGCCATCCTCCAGAACATCCTCTGCAGACGTCTGTACAAATGCGTGGGGCAGACAACGCCTGATGCTCACTATGACGTGTCACAGGTCAGAGGTCACAACGCTCAGTAATGCAGTTATCCTGTCCTGAATGACAGCAGTTTTGTTAATGTAACAGCGAAGAAAAATGTGGTTTGGGACTAAAGTTTTACTGAGAGATAGACAGACAGACAGACGCACGCAGACAGACAGACAGACGCACGCAGACAGACAGACAGACGCACGCAGACAGACAGACACGCACGCAGACAGGCAGGCACGCACGCACGCAGACAGGCAGACAGACGCACGCAGACAGGCAGACAGACGCACGCAGACAGACGCACGCAGACAGACAGACAGGCACGCACGCAGACAGACACGCATGCACGCAGGCAGACAGACACGCACGCAGGCAGACAGACACGCACGCAGGCAGACAGACACGCACGCAGGCAGACAGACAAGCACGCAGACAGGCACGCACGCAGACAGACAGACAGGCACGCAGACAGACAGACACGCAGACAGACAGACAGACACGCATGCAGACAGACAGACAGACAGACAGAGACACGCACGCAGACAGACAGACATGCACGCAGACACGGACGCACGCAGATGGGCAGACAGACACGCAAACAGACTATTTCAACTTGACTTTATCTAACCTCACCCTTTACTGTGAGGTGCAATAATTATGATGAATCACATGATGGTTATAACTGGTTCCCACACCCAGATTACAGCTTTATCCTGGTTTAGAGCCTGTGTGTGTGTGTGTGTGTGTGTGTGTGTGTGAGATACCTAATATCAACACAACACACCCTATGAATTACACTCCGAGTTCTGTTTTCTGGGAATAGACATGTTTCCACACAGACACTGCACTGCTCCTGTCTCGTGTAATAACTATAATAATTATAGGCCAAAACTATTAGCTGCTGCTGCTGATGTTAAATTGGTACTTGGTCAGGACTATTATCTTTTTGTTTGTTTTTTTGATTTAGAACTGAAATTAAACGTTTAATAAATGAAAGGTATTTTTTATTATAATTTATAACATTTAATTATCATGTAACATTTATTATTATTTGATTTAGATTTATTTTATTCTAGTAAAATAGCAAATAGTAACAGCAAAATAGTAAATAAAAAAAAAATAATAATAATAATAATAAAATTAAGAGTTAATGCTAGCTAGCAGCTCACAGGTTTCATTATTTATTCAGTTTTCAATTTCAGGATGTATGAAGCATTAATATTTGCCGTTTGTGTGTGTCCTCTCTGTCAGGAGATGTTGTCCGAGTGGTCTCGCGAGGTGTCCGAGTGCAAACCTGACGGCATCGAGGTGGATTTGATGCCCGAGGACTTTGTAGTCAGCGTAAGTAAAGAAAATGTCTGCTTTTGTGTCCAGAGTAAAACCAGCTAGCGTTTGCGTGTATCCCAGGTCAAAGGTCACACGGTGTAGCAGACACGCAGTTTAGTAGTGTGTTCAGTCCCTCACGGGGAAGTGCACTGACTCTGGCTGATGATGTGGCAGGTGGTTTATATGGATTACGGAATGAAGGAGAAGAATCCTGTGAACAACGTTTACTTCTACTGCAAGAACGACTCCACTAAAGCCATCAAGATCCGCAAGAACCAGGTATTCACCTCTCTACTGCAAACATTCTCCCAAATATCATCTCTCTTTTCTTCTTCCTCCTTCTGTTCTTCCTCCCTCTTCACCTCCTCCATTT
This sequence comes from Pangasius sanitwongsei, assembly GCA_037576675.1. Lineage (NCBI taxonomy): Eukaryota > Metazoa > Chordata > Actinopteri > Siluriformes > Pangasiidae > Pangasius > Pangasius sanitwongsei. Next base: position 3,326,957 of record CM075018.1, on the reverse strand, counting down.
CTTATTTTAATTCTTTCTCTTCTTCTTCCTCTTCTCCCTCTTCCTTTTTCTTCTCCCTCCTTCTGTTCTTCCTCCCTCTTCACCTCCTCCATTTCTTATTTTAATTCTTTCTCTTCTTCTTCCTCTTCTCCCTCTTCCTTTTTCTTCCTCCTCTTCCTGATCTTCTGCTTCTTCCTCTTTTCCTTTTTTCTTCCTGTTCCTCCTCCTCCGCCTGCTCTTCTTTTTCTTCCTCTTTTTCCTCCTCCTCTTCTTGTCTCTTCTTCTTCTTCTTCACCTTCTTCTTCACCTTCTTCCTGTTCTTCCTCTTCCCACATTTCTTCTTCTTCCTGCTCTTCCTCTTTTTCCTCCTCTTCTTCCTTCTTCTTGTCCCTCTGCTCTTCCCACTCTTCTTCTTCTTCTTCTTCTTCTAATTGTTCTTCTTTCTCCTGTTCTCTTTCTTCCTGTTTCTCCTCCTCTACCCACTCTTCTTCTTCTTCTTCCTTCTCCTCTTATCAATCTTCTCACTTCTTCATCCTACTCTTAATCCTCTTCCTCTCTTTCCTCTTCCTCTTCTACTTCTTCTTCTAATCATTGTTCCTCTTCCTCCTCCCACTCTTTTTCTGTCTCCTATTTTTCTTCCTCTTCATCCTCATTCTGCTCTTCTTCCTCCTCATCTTCTTCCTCCTCTTCTCCTACTAATTTTCTTCTTCTGGTTTTCCTCCTCCTCCTTCCTCCTCTGTAGTGCACTATTTTGGGGAGCCGTATGAGAGCTTAATACAAAATATCTAGTGTGCTCATGAAATCCCACAATGCACCACAACTGGTTATTCTCCAAATCACCTAGCCTAAAGCGGACAGAATACCCATAATGCACTTTGCTGTGTGGAAGGAAAGGACACAGACTGTCTCGAATAACAGTTGATGATGTCGTGCAGTGAACCGTAGCGTTAGCATGCCATGCACTGCTGTGCGTTTTACTCCTGCAGGTATCCAAGTTGCTGCCGGAGCGATTTGCCGAGCAGCTGATCAGAGTTTACTGCAAAAAAACGGACGAGACGAGTCTGGAAGCGGCGAAGAAGTACTTTGTGCAGTGGTGCATGAACAGAAATTTCTCCAAACCGCAGGTAAAGTTCAGCTCACTGCAGATGTGTTTCTGTTCCACCTGATTAGGATCAGGAACTCGCATATCAGAAAAATCAGAACTACATTCACACTGCACATAAATACACTTAACCCTGCGTCGTGCGTGCGTGCGCGTGCGCGCGTGTGTGTGCGTGCGTGTGTGTAGGATGGTGATGTCACAGCACCAGAGCTCACTCCACTGAAGCGTGACTGGCAAAATGAAGATGATGGAGACTCTGAGAGTGACGATGACATCGGCGGTCAAATAACAATCAACGGTGGAAAACGCGTAAAAACCAACCTGTTCCATTCTCTGAAAGAAAAACTGAGCTAAAGTGTTGGCACCCCCTGCTGGCAGGATGGAAAAAACGCTCAGGCTCAGTGTTTTTTTTTTTTTTTTTTTTCCTCTTCTTCTTTTTTTTTTCCTCCTCCTCCCATCACCACCAGAGGGCGCTTTAGACGTTTTTCCTTCTAGTGGCAGTAAATGACAGGAAGGTAAAGATCCACTCAGGGCAGGGTGCCTATTAATATTAACCTTCCAGATCACAATGGTTTATAATATCGTACGCCGATGCGTACATACAAGGGCTGGGTGAAATGACAAAAATATCATATGACAATACCTGACAAACATTTTCTACAGAAACATATGTATCTTGATGTATAATATAGGCACAAAAAAAAAAAAAAAAAAGAGTGCTGCTTAAATAAAAAAAAATGTTGAACTGAATCTGATGATACTTTTAGGTTTTGTGTCTACAAGAACTAAATTCTAACACTGGATAATCTGTAGAAAACACAAGATTAAATGTAAAAAAGACACAATCAGCTGTTCTGTTTCAGTTCCAGTTGCTCATAATTGTTTAAAAAAATGATACGTTTATAAAGATACTGACGATATTCCAGAAAAGTGTATCATGGCATCATTAATCATGATAACACTGATATCATATCGCCCAACCCTAAAACAATAAGTATAAATATTAAATTAAATATAAATCTAAAGTTAGAAACGATACCTGTCCAATTGAAATGCTTTTAAAACAAAAACGATATAAATGTTTCCAGCTGAAGGAGAAACATAGACAAGACAGTTTTCCTTCTAGGACAGATTTTATCCCGAGAGAACGGAGCTCTACCTGAAAATGCTGCCTACTCAGGATCAATAAAATATTATTGATCAATAAAACAATAAAATAAAAACTCTATATCAGTGTGTAGCATAACGGATCATTAGCACGGGTCTACTGGCATGACAGCGATCCAGATAAATCAAGCGATGTCTAAATCTCGTAAATCGTTGTTATGGAAAGAAATGATCCTGACGTCACTTCCTTTTCGTTGGCTAAAAAGAAAAAAAAATCATATACACGTGGTTTGAAATTGCTTCTTAACCTTTTTAACCCAGTCTGAAATGGCTGCTTAACACCTAAACCCCCAAACTTCCTGTTTCTAAACACTTAGCCACGCCCACATTCTCTCTCTCACCCAGCTGTGCTAACTGGTATGGAGTTATATTTATTAACTAACTATATTCTGTAGAGCTGTTTTTTATATATTTATATACTATTATATAATGTTACAAATAAATAAAAAAGTCGTTTACTGCCACTAACAGGAAGACGTTTATTGTTCGTGTAAAATCGCCGCCCATTCTTTCCTTCTCAGGAAATTTTTCTTTTAACCTTTTTTTTTTTTTTTTTTTTTTTTTTTTTTAAACTATAAGGTCTATTTTTGTATTTTTTTTTTAAAAATATTTTGCAGGCGCCATTTGGTCAAAAAAAAAAAAAAAAAATCATGTGATTTTTGTCCATCCTGCTCTTCATCATGCCATGAGGGCGGGTCGGGGGGGGGGCGGAGCTTGAGATACATTCATTGACATCAGTCAGTCACATACTTCGTCATATGATCGCTATCTCTATGTTGATAAACTATATGTATTGTTTAATCTAACAGTTGATATTCTTATTTAATGTGGCTGAAGCCCCGCCCACTGCTTAGCCCAAGAACACCTGTCACTCAGCAGGATGGGGGCGTGTCATGTGAGCTACCTCCGTGTTACACGCACATGAGGCGAAAGGGAAGAAATATTATTCCCACCTCAAGCGCCGAAACAATCTTCCTGGAGATACAGAGGCATTTTAGACCATAATGTCTTCCTGAGACGACACGTTCATTTTTATTGTGTTAGCAATGTTATAATTATCGTTATAAAAATCTTATTATAAAAATTGATTTCTTTGCTTTTTGGAGGTTTATACCTACAAAGTAGCGCTGCTGAGACTATATTTTATATATATACACGTGTGTGTGTGTGTGTGTGTGTGTGTGTATTATGGTATTCTGTTGTTTGGCTTTTTTTTTTTGTGCGTGATTCTTGGACTTTTTAACCATTTTACTTTGTGTGTTTTTTTTTTTTTTTTTTTTTTAAATATATATAAAGTCTTATAATGTGAAGCAGCAGCTGCCTGTGTTTGTCACACACATCGTGTTCGGGGTGTATGGAGCTGAATTGAATCGTCAGTAATTATGTATTGACAAAGTGAAAAAGCGATAATTGTTTGGAGAGAGGGAGAAAAAAGGGGAAGGGAGGAAAAGGAAGAGGGGGGAAAAGAAAATAGATAGTAATTTTAAAAATAAAATTTAAAATATTTAAATCAACCCTTTAAAAAGTAGAATACACTACGAAGACAGAGAGAAAATATACATTTTTTATTATATTAAACATTGCTGCCAGATTTCATACTGTCTTCTTTGTATCAGATCTGGAAGTCTTTGCAGGATTTTTTTTTTTTTTTTTTAATTTATTTATTTATTTATTTTTAAGCCTTCCTTTGTTGAATTTTTTTTTTTTTTTTTTTTTTTTCTTTTTATATAAATATATAAATGTTCTGGACTGCATGTTTCAGATCAGTTGTGAAAAAGAAATATGTTTCTTTTTCTTACACAGACGTCATGGTGGATGCAAACTTTTGCACTAAGGTGTAATAATCTATATTATAAATGCGAACCTGCCACGCTTTACGCATTTCGTGTAGGAGCTCCGCATTTTAACACCAAAACAACAGTCTTCTCCCCCGCCCCCCAATGAGCCAATCATCATCATGTGAATCCTTGGAAGCCCCGCCCTCTTCCCTCATCTCACATCAGTAGTGTTTTAGGCCGTGGTCTCGTACCTACTCGATTTTCCCGGCTGTGCCTTTGCTTTCTGGCAAGCACTTTCAGAAATAAAGGTGCCGAACCTTTTATTGTCGTTTGTACCTGTAGTATGTATCTTTTAAAAGTGACTTAATTGTACCTTAAGGACCACTGAGCTAATTAAACGTCCAACACACGCATGTTCCCAGGTACGAGATGCATACTAATGGTACAAAAAAAAAAAACCCAGCTACAAGGAAAAGCACAGTTTCTTACAGTACTTCCTTTATTTCTGAGAGTGCGGTGAATAGAGAATGCTTTGAGTTCATTAACGTGAACGTGTAAAATCCATCGACGTGTTCCACTTAGCACTTATCATTAGACGAGTATAAAGTTAACTCTGGTTCATTAGGTTCAGTAGTTTGTTTTTATTGACTCAAACTGTCACTGCATGTGACTCATTATTACTCATCTGAGTAGTTGAGAAGTCTTTACGGAGTCTATAAAACTGTTACAATCTCTTTTTGAAAGAGGAAAAAAAAAAATCCACATCTCTCCATTAATCACATTCAGCTTCATGCACTCGGGCTGATCCATCCCCGAGTACCGCACGTGTATCTTCGTATGTTCTTATATCTGGATAGACTTGCTTTTCTTTGAGTGTTTTTTTTTTTTTTTTTTTTTTTTTAAAAGTGATTTTACTCTGCATGTGAGCAGTATCATACCTTCAGGGCTTGACCTTTGACCTCCGTCAATCTGCTAACGTTATTCCCGCAGCGAGGTTTTGTTTGTTTGTACTTTTCATTTCGGTATTAACTGATGCACTCGAGTGTTAAGATTTTTCAGGGGTGAGCCGTTGTTTGCGGTGCCGTGTGGTTTTATTTTTATTTCCTACACAATTAAGAGTTTGGGGAAGAATGTGTGTGGTGGTGATTTTGGTGTAACCGGACAAACTGTACATGAATGTAGTTGATTAATAAAGCGGGCTTGAGAGGAATTCTGTTGTTTATGTCTTTATCCAAAATTAAAAAGTTCCCTCTTTCTCTCTCTCTCTCTCTCTCTCTCTCTGTCTCTCCCTACATTTTTTTCCCCACTGGAGATATATAACGCTAATGTAACTACAATTCAACAAAAAGATTCATACTTTTTGACTTATTTTAAACACTGTTTCCATCCCCTTTATTATTATGGATTATTATGAATATAAATTTGGTATATTTTAAGTATATATGTCACGTTAAATTCTTTTTTCTGTAGTTTATTTAATAGATGTACATTTTGCCATTTTTTTTCTTTGTTTTGAACACGTTATGGGAAAGATTTGCCTTTAAAAACATATTCAAATTTTTTTTTTTTTTTTTAAATCACAGGTTACAGTTTTAAGATTAAAAAAAAAATCAGAACCCTAAATCCACATCTCAAAAATTAAAATCTCAGAAATACAGATTTTATGTAACTTAGGTGAAAGGTAAAGCATCTGAGACTCCTGGGGAAAAGCAAACTCTTTCAGAGTGTCACGTTTCATGTCCATGAGACGTGATAACGATAATGAGATAAGTGCATGTAATGTTTTTATATTCTTCTGAAATAGCTAAATTCTTATTAAGTAGCTAACTTACAATTGCCAGCAAGTTAATACTGCGTTTTAGATGAAGTTGCGACTTGTAAATTCCCACCTACAATCGGTAAAAACCACCGAAACACCCCCTCAACTTGAAATTTCTACTTGGGGTCGTCTTCTCAACTACCAGTTCCTTCCCCCGTTTATGGAGTGACGTCAAATCAACATGGCCACTCACACTGTGAACAGTGTAAAGTCTCCCTTCTCTACTTTTAAACGAGTTTATAGCGGTATTAGCTTTAGATCAGTTAATATACAGACACAGTACTTGGTTAAATCTATAACACCGACCCCTAATCACTGTCTTGAGAAGGTAATCATCAACATTAGAGTCACCACAAACATTAGCCGGCTAGCTTGTTGCTAAAGTTACTCGCTATTGTCCGCTGTTGTTGCTCTGCTGCGATTTCAGTCCAAAATGTTACATGTTTGAATGTTTGCAGTTCACTGTAGGAGAACAGAACCAATAGCCACTCAGGCCTGTAACTGTAAAAGTGCAGATAAAGTAGCTTTTTATGAGCATTACGTACTCTGACAGAGCAAAGAAGACATGCTTTAATGGAGGCATCCATGTTTTTTTTTTTCTTCACTTCTCACTTCGAATGTCTCAAGATGGAAAATAACATCATTACAACTTGCACATTACCACTTACAAGACACCACGAACGCAGCATAACTGTAGTGTAGCTGAACTAGCTAGAATGTTTTGCGCAGAAATCCCAGATGCTTCAGTTTCAGCGTAGTTTACACAGAATATGTATTTTTTTTTTTAGATTTGAATTTTTGCTATTTATATTTAGTGTTCTGTTTTGTTTTTTGTTTTTTTTAAATATCCCAATACCGTAACCCCTCATTTTCAAACGTTGTTTTTAAAAGGCACATCTTCTGCATAGCAAGTTAAAAAAAAAAATGTAAATTTATCAAATACACAAAAATGTATTTAATATGACTTCAAACACTTCAAACTTTATATTCGAATACATTTGTCAGCTTCCAAGTGCCACACTTTATCACATCATCTCTTGTGATAAACCTCCGAAACGGCTGCATCCCAAACCTGCGTGTTATTTAGAAAGCAGCATTAGTTAGCTTGCTAAGTATTTAGCAGCTACTAGCTTCAGAAGTTTCCCGGTGACTTTGTGTGGCTTCGTCCCAAATCACACACTCCTGAAACTAAGGCGCCATAGTGTGCAGTGTATAATTGACAAAAGAGGAAATACTAAATGCCGTGTTAAGTTGTGTTTTTGAAATTCTGTTTTTATTCATGCGCAAATCCACAGTTAGCATTAAAACAGGTGGATGGAAACACTTTATGCAGCGGTTTTGCTCATTGTTACAAAAAGACGTGAGTAAACTAACAGCCCTGAGAGCGCCCCCTACAGGAAGAGTTCCTTCACTTCACTTTACTTCACTTCATTACACTCTTTATTACAATGTACATAAACAGTAGCGAAGCTTCGTGATTCATTTGTTAATTAATAAAAACAAAAGGTTGCATTCCCATTTCCTACTCTTCTAAAGTTTTATCAAACCTGCGAAATAGCAAAATAAGAACAGTGCACGTTTATATAAAAAAAATCCTTCAGGAAAAAGAATGGAAGCGAAATGCGAAATGCTAAATGACAATCTTTACGTTTATTTACATTCAGAAAGCCTCGCTGATTCTTTCTGGGTGTCTGCGTAGCAACTCATCTAACAAATTCACTAAATACTAGCAAGAAAAGGCAAAAAACTGCGGCCTGTTGTTAGGCTTTACAGCTCGGCATGTGCCGATGTAATCGAGTAATTATCACATGGTACGATATTATCGTGAAATGGCATATCTCTGCTCTCGTCGCTCAGCAGTTTAAGCACTAATAAACGTCTGATGTGTTTCATTTGGGATTCGGCTTCATCTTTCATCATCACTTTTAGCGCGTCTCACAATCGCTCAATCATCGACTTAGATACAAACAACTCTGCTTATCAACCCTTAGCTCTTGTAGCAAAAAGCTAGCAGGCCAACATAACTCACTAGCAAGCAAGTTCTGTCAGGTTGAGCTACATTAGCTAGCTAAATGTAAACTTAAAAAAAACGTATGCGATTGATGCACAAGCACATGAATGTCGGTGTCAAATTTTTTGCTTTAATAGCTAGCTAGCCAGCTAATTAATGCTAGCTAACAGAGAAATGCAAATATGACTGTTTATAAGAGCAAAAAAGAAAATGTTAGCTATTGCTTGCTCATCAGCTTGGATACAAACACAATTTAGCTTTTTAAGCCCTAACCCTTAGCTCTTGTAGCAAAAAGTAAGCTGGGTAACATAACTGACTAGCTAAATAACACAAGCTAGCATGTTCTTTCAGGTTGAGCTACGTTAGCTAGCGAAATGCACGAATAAAAATATGACTTATGGCGATTGACACACACACAAATATGCCCGTTGGTGTTAAAATTTTGCTTCAATAACTAGCTAGCCAGCTAACGACTGCTAGCTAGCAAGTCCCACAGATTCCCGACAGGTGGTGCTATGTTAGATAGCTAAATTTAACCATGACGTCTACGATAACCACATCACGATATATCGCACAACCGATTCTCGGCACATGCCGAGCTGAACTATCTTTTAGTGACTCATGCTTGGCGTTATGTCAGATGGACAGATACTAAAAAGACAGATGGAAATAGAAAAAGAGGACAAAAAAAGAGCCATAGCTCTGTAAGGCATCATATTCAAATTTCAGCATTAAGAGGAGAAAAACCGGCACAACCTTACAGACAGATTCGCCATATCAGTGTCGAGATTCATGCCTCAGCATCTGCGGCTAATTCTGATTCACAGAAATGAAAAAAGAAAAAAAAAAAACAGACTTTTTTGCTGTGGAGGTTTTACCTTATAGCGAGTAGCAACACATACACTACTGAACACCCTGCGGATGACAATACACCGGTAATGATACACATATATGATTCCTGAATTGTTCAAAATGAGATATGAAGAATCATAAACATGTCAGACGAGTACACACCGTACATGTAGGCATATACGATACATATGCTGCTATGGTACAGTATGGTATTATTATTATTATTATTATAACGCTGGAATTAACATAAACATGACTGAATAATTGTCCATTAATGTAAATATTAAAATAAAAAAAGTACAGGAACTTATGTGTGTGATGAGGGGAAAAAAAATACACATTTTTCATCAAATTAAAATAAAATGTATTTTTACAAACAAAGAAGTAAAATATAGTGCAAATTAATACATATCTGCTTATGAAAGACTGATATGACAAAATAAAAAAAAATAAAATAAAAAAAAAGTAAATATGCATATATTTTTTAAATCCCTATAAGGTACATAGGCTGCTATAGTACAGTATGGTATTATAGAACGCTGGATTTAACACAAACTCTCTTAACTAAATAAAAAAAAATTGCCCATTAATGTATATATTAAAATAAAAAAGTAATCAAAAATCAAAAAGTAGGAAATCATGTGGGGAAAAAACCGTGACCAAAATGTAAGAAATTAAAACGTATTTCTTAAAAAAAAAAGAAAGATATAGTACAAAATAAACACACATCCGCTTATGAAAGGTGGACATGATTACTGTGACACTAAAGAAAATGTAAATATACAGTATATATTTTTTAAATCCCTAAGACATATAAGACATCATTACCACTCTTGTTTCTTTTAAGTCCCTGACTCTGATTTCTGGGAGATTATGGATTTTTAGAGAAATTCATAAATATGATGAGATGATAAGATGTAATAAAACAAATAATGTCATTTCTCTTTGTAACGTTCCTTATGAGCACGTGGATGTGTGTGTGTTATTTCACTATTACACTCTGTATCAGCATGCTAATATAACGTTAATGTCAGCCATTTTGGAAAAAAAAAAAAAAACCATTACACCTATTTTGTAGTTTGTAAGTTAGTACGGATTATTAGTATGAAATTATTACAACACATTTTGCATCATTTGAGTTCTGGCGTTACTGAGGGTTCACGGGGGCGTGATGGGAAACGTTACAGGAGAAGATGTTGGAAAGCACACACAGGCTAGGACGAGAGAAACGGAGGAATAAATGTCATGCTCAGCTGTAAACATGGAGAAAAGAAAGACAGCGTTTGTAAACACTAATCTGGAATGTTTTATTTTCGTCGTGTCTTTTCTGAAGGCCTGGAAAGACAAATCTAACGAAATTTCACACCACATGCCTTTTATTTGTGTTTTGTGTTTTGAATAATTATTACATTCTGTCCTTTGTGTTGCACAAGCCTCCTGTTTCCTGGTTTCCTCACTCATGCCACGGCTCCGCCCTGACCACGCCCCTTCATTAATATTCACACCTGTTCCCTGTGATTAGTTACAATCACAGGGAATTATCATTATTTTCAACAGCAAATAAAACCGGACATTTCCTATCCCTGTTTGGAATTGCGTAACACTTACGTCTCACAAGTAGCCACTTGCCGAACAAGGGGAGGAGCATATTTTTAAGAAAGTATGCACTAGTCATCGATAGTAAGCATGATTACGCTTGAAGTGATTTCCTTGGAGCACATTAAATTTACTTCATGCGATATACACATTCGTATCGCCAAGGAGACGATGATTTCAACAGACAATCGCAAAATTTCAACATCACTTACGTTTAATTCACAACATTGTAATTGTAATAACATAGGACCTAAACAGCACTCAGCTAGAACAAGTTAGCTAATAAACTACATATATAAGCAAACTCTGTAGCACAGAGTGTGTTTTTCAGAAGCGTTTGCATAACATAGATTGTGAATCAAATTTTATTCACTATTTATTGGTCAGACTTATAAACACCTCTTTTTTTCCCCCTTGTCTCCCAGTCATGGTTCCAGTTTTCCTGAGGTAATGGCTTATTTCTCTCCAGTTTATCACAAATCATGTATTTTGTGTACTTTTAGGCCCTGATTTACTAAAACCGCAAATAACGAAATTTAAAATTAAAAATTTGTGCGTGCAATCAGGTATAATAGCCGCAATGAATTCCGATGTTCTGAGTCGTAATATTTAAACTAAGCCTCGAGTATAACAAATATTAAAGGCAGTTGGACTGTTTCAAAACTGTTGAATACTGGTGTAAAAGGTATGCATTGTATGTGTGTATTGTAAAGTCACGTAAAGGTGTGTGTGTGTGTGTGTGTGTGTTTGAACACACAGGGTAGAAACACACCAAATTGCATATCCATTAAGGCAAACATGAAAAGAATGGTTTTGCTCATATCAAAGGCGCGATCCTCCCCCATAAATCAGCTAAATCTTTTAATTTCCGGTTTTATCAAGTTTACATTCAAATCTTTCATAAATCAAGAATTTAGTGTGTATCTGATGTCCATGGTGAGACGTAACACACTATTACGAACCAGTGAGAAATGAAGTGTGGACCACGGGACACTTTTTGTTCTCGGAGGTACGTGACATGTGCTACGTAGCATAAAGTGGGCGGAGCCATTAGAAGCCACTGCGGTTTGATGGCCAATACGTTTGATGGCCAATGAAGGTGCGATTTGTGAGTTGAATGTTTGGAGCGGCCATTTTGTGTCGTTAGATGAGAGGGTGTTCTGGAGTGTGAAAAACCTCAGGTAACCCACAGTGATGTCACTGTCGGATTTGAGACGAAAAGTCTATCCAGGCCTTTAGACTAATTTGTGTGTGTGTGTGTGTGTGTGTGTATTTAATTGTATGAGCGTGTGTGTGCTTTAAAAACTGTTAACGTCGTCGGCAGTGATGGAATATTTTTCCGTCTCCTTGTGTCTTTTTTCAAATTAAAGTTGCTAGTCAGAGAATAAATGAGCTTTGTTTACTTATGAATGAATGAATGCCAGTACTAGGTCAGGTTGATCTCTCCATCTCAGTCTCTCTCGTGATACAGCAGAGTCGTCCGGTCGTGTCTCAGTTCCCCCCGAAGACGCCGGTGACGGAGGTGGGGAAGCTGCCGCTGGGTGGAGGGTGCATGTTGGGGTTGGTTGGGGACGGGACCCCTGAGCTCTCGTGCTCTCCGTGTGTGAACGGTTGCGTGTCTCTGCGGCCGCTGTACTGCCCGATGAACGAGCCGTCCTCGTTGAACTGGATGTCCACGCTGTCTCCGTATTCCACCAGACTGTCGTCACTCTCGCGTTTCAGATCGGGACACAGCGAGCGCTGGCTGAACGAACGCTTCTCGTCGTTGTCGCTGCTAAATAATCCAATACACACAAATCAGATCAGGACAGTAAGCAGATTAGATGATGTCAGTTCTCATCAGACAGACATTCATCACGCTATTTATCACAGTTTGTCGATTAGAACAGTCTGCTTTTCCCTGTTAACATTGTTATTATTTACTATTATTATTCAGGAGATCATGATACAAGCTTATCATAGCAAATCGACTGATTATATAAGGCAAATACTAACATATTTGCGTGATGTAACAAAAAAGTATTATGATAAATTTTGGCAAAATACCTCAGTAAATATCAGGAGATCATATTTAAGAAGAATTAGTTTGCTTTCAAACGAATTTATCTTTTCATAAACAAAATGAACATTGGCATTATTGGCATTATCGAATGCAGAGAATAAAAGACAGATTAGAACTGGACAATAAATTAGGGATATATAAATTAAACACGGTTTAAAAAAGCAGCAAATAAGACTGGTAGGAATAAGCAGTCAGGGACGGCCACTCGTTGTTATCGCTGCAAACTAGCAGCCTGAGATTCATCACACAGATGATTATTATTATTATTATTATTATTATTATTATTATTATTATCATCAAACATATGAAACTTACCTCTCGAGGGATCTGCATTATGACAGCATTTGGGAGAATAAAAATATCATCAGGCAAAATCTCAGTGTTGATGTTAACACTTTAAAGGGGTAGTTCACCCAAAAATGAAAATTCTCTCATCAGTTACTCACCCTCATGTCTTTCCAAACCCATAAGACTTTCGTTCATCTTCGGAACACAAATCAAGATATTTTTTAATGAAACCTGGGAGATTTCTGTTCCTCCACTGACAGTTCATGTAGCCAAAACTTTCAAGTTCATAAAGGCATCGTAAAAGTAAACCATGTGACTCCAGGGGTTTAATGAAGCGATATGAATGCTTTGTGTGCGCAAAAAAAACTCTTTTTTCGCAAAATATCTTCACGTCCGCATAGATCTCCGACGCGCGTTCACGAGAGAACCACGACGCATGCGTGTTGTGTTGACGTGAGAGCGGACGTTACCGCGATACAGCCGGACCCGGAAGCGCGTCGTTCGTTACATTCGAAGTGGATTTTGCATTTCCTGGATGCCAGAAGCTTGAGAAACTGTAAACTCTGCTGTAAACAGTGCAGCACTTCCGGGTCCGCTCTCGCATCAGCACAACATCCATGAGATCTATGCAGTTATTTTGTGAATAAAGACTTAATTTTAGGGGTTTTTTTTGTCGCTTCATTAAATTGGTTTTATTTAGTTTTGGCTACATGAACTGTCAGTGGAGGAACCAGTGGATCTCCCAGGTTTCATTAAAAATATCTTCATTTGTGTTCCGAAGATGAACGAAAGTCTTATGGGTTTGGAACGACATGAGGGTGAGTAATTGATGACAGAATGTTCATTTTTGGGTGAACTACCCCTTTAACACTACAGGAATGTGGTCTTTAACAGTGAGACAGTTTAGCTGTGCACTGTAAATAAGAAATCTGCTCACTTACATTATTAACACCAGAATTGTTGTTGTCTCTTAATGACTAACCCCTGGTATTGACTCACTCCTCTACATGCTCTAAATCAGAACTGCACTGCTCTCGGCCAATCAGAACACACTGCACCCATCACAGCCAATCAGAAAACACAGCTCGGTGACGGAATGTTGTTTATGAAAATCTGATGAAATAACGCAGATGTCGTTCGTGCTCTGGGAGTAAACCAGTACCTGTACTCTCCAAACCCTTCATCCTTCATGGGTTTCGCATCAGAGTCCATCTGTCCTTCCTCTTTATCCTTCACTGTGATAAAGATAAATAAAGATAAAGATTTAAAGATTTATATTCGAGAAATCATAGGATGAAACAGGCAAATAAATACATTAAAAATAAGTAAACAAGTAGAGTAGAAAAGACCAATTGGAACATATTACAGTAAACTAACAAAAAAAGTACAGAATACAACACTAGGGACAGTGCTGTTGTAGGAAAATCATCAATGACAGGGCAGTGTGATGTGGCCCAAAGTGGAGCTTCTGTTCCCACCGCAAAGTTGATTATTTTCAGTGTTTTATTCCTCTTATACCACAGCAATTTGCCAATGATTATTTTAAATGAAAGAACAACACATTCACATTACAATCATATTATTATTATTATTATTATTATTATTATTATATTACAATCAACAACACAATCATATTATTTACACTTTCATAGTTACATTTAACATGCAGTTGTGGAACGTCTCCAAACCAGGTTAGCTCCGGTTAGCACTTACATTATAGCAGCTACAAACACTCCTTCCCTCATCAGTCTCTCTTTTAATCTCTCTTGATGTTAACAAGGCAAAAAAAATCGCAGCTTGTCATGCTACTGAGAAACCACAAAGCGCAAAGTCCTGAAGACTTTCTGATTGTTAAGCTCTGACGCTGGAGACTCCTTCCAGAAATGTTAAATCAACGTCTCCTTACGGGAAACTTCACTGTATCAGTGATCTGCCTGTGTAAATAGTTACTATAGAAACGCTAACGTATTAGAACGGGTGCATTAATACAAACTTGTGATGTGTGTGTGTGTGTGCGTGTGTTACCTGAATATTTTCCTCCTTTGCTCTTTTTGACAAAGCAGAGGATGAGCAGGATTAGCAGCAGCAGCACCACGGCGCTGATGAGGCCGATGAACCAGCCCTGAGTGGCAAAGCCTTTCTGCACCACGGGTAACACTGAGCCACGGAAAGAAAACCACGCAGCGACGAAGAACAGGTAAAGAGGTGCAAAAGAGGACGTTTAGAAAGTATGAAGAGTCATATTATTGTTTTAGGTTTAATCCTGAGTGGCCCTGCTGCCTAAACAGTGAACACTAACAGGGCAGGAGAGTTAAATATGAAAAAGGAGTTGCACCTGGTCTTGTAGTCCGCAGGGTGTGTGTCCAGTGTGTCTCGTTGTTGTAGCGAATTTCGAGGCGGTATTTTGTGTCTGCTCTCAGTCCCTGCAGCTGATAAAAGGTCTGCGTCAAATTCACCTGCTCCGATTCCTCCCACTCACCTAAAACACACACACACACACACACACACACACACACGTTTACACACTGCGACTACCTGGACTGCTGGGAACAGGACTGTTTCTTGCTCTAAGCAGTGTAAGTAGTCACATAGAGCCTCCAGACCACCAGGGGGCACCATGATTTTTAAAGTAGTTATGCTAAAATGCACGTACAGTGGGGTCCAAGAGAGCACTAGTGACAATCAATACATTGATATTATCAGCAACAACTTGAGTGAAAAGTAGAATCTTTGAAATATTCATTGACAGTGATTTCTGGGAAATTATGGAAATTATGGAAATGTTCAATGACAGTGTGCACTCGAGCTGACGCAGACTCCACAAGTTTGTGCAAAAGCTGATCTGGTTTAGATCAAATCTGTTGGAGTGTCGTCTGAACACGTGCTTCAGTGGAAGGGATAAGACTCACGGCAAATCCGACCTTCTGTACAAAGCAGTTAACATGGGCAATATCACACATTTGCTTACATTTAAATAGGGACCAAGAAATAGTGCATAATATTAAATATAAAATTATTATACTATTAAATAGTCAAGATGTTGCACATTTCTTTCTTTCTTTCTTTCTTTTTTTTTTTTTTTTTTTTTAGAATTTTCAAAATTCTAAAACTTTCTATTTATTTCCAGGTTTAAATAAAAGAAAATCCCATCCCAATCCACTTTCAGTGTGGTCTCAGACTTTTGGACCCCACTGTATGGACCAGGCAGTCGCGCAGGGCCTCCCTGTGGCGGGAAACGCATCACAGCTGCAATGTCTTTAACTAAATTAGGTAACAAACCTCAGAAGATCAAGAAAAAGAGATCATGGAGATCATGACGCTATCACAGCATACATCTATCACAATACACTTTTCTGAAATATCACAGTATCTTTTTTTTTTTTTTTTAATAATTTTCTATATTTTTATGTATGTGTTTTTATAATAATAATAATAGTAATAATAATTTATATAGCACATTGCAAACAAAGCTTACATAAGTCTTTATTCTCCTCTTAAAAATGTGTCCATGGATAAACTGCAAAATAACAATTTCATTGGAAGCAGCTGATTTAATGTAAAAAAAAAAAAAAAAAAAGTCCTAAATAATTTATCTACATAATTTCTTTATAATTTGTGCAGTTATAGAGTGAAATGTCATATCCTGCCTATTGATATTTTCTCTAAGAAAAACTGAATTCACGGGTGTTTGTCTCACATGCTGAAGTTTGGAAAAATAAGTAAATCGTACAGTATTAAATGGCCGCTCTATGAGCTATTATACAGTTCAAAGCCGAACTCAAAACGTAAACTGAAACAACCTGAACTCTAATCTCTCTCATAACGCTTTCTTTAATAATCTCCTTTCTCTCTCTCCTCATTTCCCCCGATCCCTTGCTCACCGCTGCTCCCCTGGTAATGAATGGTAAACCTGATGTTTCGCCTTCGTTCTTCTGGAACCCAGCTCAGATTCACAGACGTCTCTCCAACTGTTGTGTTTATGGAAGATGGTGGAACTGGAAAAAAAAAAAAAAACAAAAGAGAAAAAAAATAATGCAGATGTTTAATCAAAAATAATGATGTCACTCTGTATTGATGAAGGGAAACACACAAAAATACCAAGCTCTACAGAGAGAACATGAAATAAACAGATAGTGGAGATAAATACTACATTGTAATCCTTCAGTGAAAAAGAAACCAAGTTTATAAATTTATATCTGGAATTTATATATTTTTGTGAAGCTGCTTTTTGACAACATCCATTGTTAAAAGCGCTATACGAATAAAATGGAATTGAATTGAATTGAAACCAAGCTTCAACCTCTCTATGGGAAACGCAGTTAATTACTAAATTTGCTATGAGCCAGCACTTTCTGTGGCAAATGTGCATCAGATCCTCCTGCGGTTCATTCCAGGCTTTCAGAAGTTCATTTCAGGATGCGATTCTTTTCTTTATTTAGCTGATCTTAAAACCTGAATATTGTGTCCAAGTCTCACCCTTGCTTCAGTGATAATCTCCACATGGATCCTGTAGAACTGTAAGAGCTGCTGCTGTAATCATAAAGAGTGTTCTGCTGCTCATCCCAGGACTCTTAGCGTGTTTTCACACTTGGCACAAATACTCAAGTCCGCCCCCAGGACCGATCCAGGCTTCATTTTTAATGGCGGGGCTAATAATAATAGTTTCTTTTGCATTCACAGAGTGGAATTCTTTCCGGACTGTGGACCGATTGCGTAATTCCATACGTCACTTTTGGGCATGCAGTTATGCAAAATGGCAGGCATCCCTTTTAGGTTCATCCATTTGCTTATGTTTTTTTAAAAATAAATTTTCACCTAAGTGGCGTAAAATAGCGCTTTTTGGATGCACGCCATGCCAAATCCAGGAGCCAGAGTACTTTTAGTCTTGCAGTGTTGTTCGCAAAGCAATTCACACCACAAATGTGAGCTAATTGCAGCACTCGAGTCCCATGAACATCTGGTTTTATAGATCAATAACAGCAATAACTCTTTCCCTGGTATCACAGAAGTACAATCAGGAAGAAACGTGACAAGCTGAACCAATCCCGTTACTCGGCACTCAGCAGTAAGTGCGGTTAGCTTCCACACATGATCTGGACCGTGCCATGGTTTAGTTAAAGAGACCGATCCCAGGCTCAAAAACCGCTTTCACATTTCATAACAGTTTCTAAAGTGGATTACTGGAATCTGAACAGAACAGAAAGTATGTCTTTACCTCCATCGAGTAAGGTGGTGGCATTAACATGGATGCTTTCTCCTTCTCCAGCATCCGTAAAAGCTTTCACGGAGAAAATGTAGTAATTTTTCGAGTCCAGTTTGTCCACTTTGTACTGCGTCGCTCTCGGATCTTCAATCTTCACACTCTGTAGTGTGCTGGGTCTGTTCTCCACAACTAAAGAACATAATAATAATAATAATAATAATAGTAATAATAATAATAATTATCGTAGAGGCTTCTTGATCTGCTTCCTGTTTTTATACACTTCCTGCAGTCCAGCTCCGCCCCCCCCGACCACACCCCCTGATCATTATTAGCACTTGAGAACTTGATTCTCATCTTGTCCTTTAGTCATATTTCTAGTCGCATGCTAATTAAAATATGACGTACGCTCTTGGTACATTATGATGTATCCTCTCAGGATCCCATTAGTTTTGTGGGGTCTTTTCCAGAAGAGCATCAGCTCGGTCTCTGATGGACTCTCAAATCTGAAGTTTGAAGGACGGCCAGGAGCTGAAAGCAGGAGACGAGAAAGAGTTAGAGGTTATTACAGGTGTCTTACAATTCTGACACACATTCACACACACACACACACACACACACATACACACGCCACTTTTTAAGCCATCTTAATCCACAGAATAGAATACTGAAGGAATAAAATCCTAGAAAAGTCTTTCGTGTGTGCAATGAGACAGTAAAAAGCTCAGGTTTAACTCTTTTCTTTCTTGTCAAACAAAATGGCTGCTTTATATTTCTGAGCAAAAATGGGCCAAGCCCAAAAATTGCAAATATTAAGCTTTTTAAATGGTCTTAACAACAAATCATTGGTCCGAAAATGAGCAAGAACGAAACAGATGCACTTCTCAGAGCTCCTGTGCCTCCATTTAGTGGTTTCCTTTTGCTGCAGTGAACTGTTTGGGGAAAAGCTAGAAACATGGAAATTATAATCATGATAATGATTAAAATGTTTGATGTAAAATTCAAACTAACACATGTCTGGGTGTACAAAATGTTTCCAAAAATATCTTCTGGGATGTTTTTTTTTTTTTTTCTTAAAAGATTAGTCATTATTTGGGTATCTGCCACACCTGGTGAAGCCCATCAAGAGCCACGAGGCTTAAACATTTAAAGAAATCAAAGGGAAAAGCTTCCCGTACTAACTTCCTTTATCTATTTGTTTAATTATTGCTAATTTCCTGACCAGTGATTTGTTGTTAAGACCATTAAAAGCTTCATATTTTGCCATTTTGGGCTTGGCCCATTTTTTATTTTTTTGCCCAGGAGTATATGCTAATTCAGCCAATAATTACGTATATATTTTTTATATAAATGTATAAAATGAAATTTTGGAAAGAAAACAAGAAATAATGGAGAACATAATTAATAATTAAGAAATTATTTCTCTGTAAAACTGTGATATACTTCAAATCATTCTGAATCATATGGGACAGAACCTTTTTTTTTTTTAATTTAGTTTTCATGCGTGAGCCGTTTTTCTCATCATCATTTTATCCTTTATTATTTGTTATATGTGTTTTTATATGTATTATTTATTATTTGTTTTATCTTATTTTTTAATTAAACATAAAATTTACACAAAAAAAAAAAAAAACCTGACACTGTTGCTGCAAAGTGTAAACAATTTTAGTCTTTTCTTTTTTTTTTTTTTATTTAGGCACCAGGAGTGTTTCCTGTGGAAGGGTTGCCAGGTCTGTGTACCAAAATCAGTACAAAAACATCTCAAATTCAATATCGGAAATACTAAATTTAGATAAAATTGAGAAAAATCTTACGGACGTCATCAGAATCTAGGCTTGCTAATTTAGGCAGGAAATGACGTAAGAAACAGCCTCATTATGACTTGATCACGATAGCCGGATGATCTGTGATGTCAATTCGCTTTGGCTCACCTCCCTCAGATGTGATGAAGTAGGTGGAATTTGACAGAGGCCCCTCCCCTTTGCTGTTGTAGGCTGTGATGGACAGCTCATAATTGGAGTAGAAGTCCAGACCGCTCACGATCGCCTCCTCTTTTCCCGCAACGACGATCACTTGTCCTTCCTTCTCACTCTCCATCACTCGCTCCATGTCTCGCACCTTCTCTCTCTCCGTAGCTAGCGATCGCCTCTCTTTCCCTCTGTGTGAATGGTCTCCTCTGGAACCCAGCCTCCTCAGGTAGATCTGCACACACACACACACACACACACACAAGGTCAAACCTCAAAGTGCAGAAAATGGGTACTGTGATGGGTACAACACTGTACCAGGAAGTCCCTCTCTCACTGGCATGTGGGACTTTATTTTAAATTGTCATGCTTTTCAAAATGAAGAGAAGTGACCTGAAGTTACTCGACAAGAAAAAGAAAAAGAAAAGAAGAGGAAAAGAGGAAGCTGCGTTGTCCTGAATGCTCCAGATAATCTATTGATGAAATAATTAAGGATGACGTAATTGTAGATTAAGCTAGAAAGGAATGCAGTGCTACCCCAACATCATTTTTTATTTTTGATAGCTCTGTTTTTAAAGTATATACAAATAATATATAAATAAAAAATAGTATGATGAATAATGTTAGTAAAGAGAAGCAAAATGGCAGGAGGGTCCCTCCCATTTTCCCCACACTCACCCATGTTCGCAGGTTCATCTCCTGATTTTTTTGAACATTTTTATTTTGTGGCGATCCATATTTGGGGAGGTCTTCCTGGATGTCCAGTTAAACGTGAGGTGCGTCTTGCTATACAGTCGCAGCTCTTTAGCAGTAAACCAGTGTGTTTTTGGCTATGCTTGCTACAGTATGCATCGCTTGATTGAGAATGAATGGTTGGAGTTTATTGGTCTAAGCGAGGACATGAGTCTGTCTTTGTACTCCGTCCATAAAGAGCAAAAAGCTCACGTTAATCTCATTCATCTCTTCTCCATGCTTAGCTAGCTCGCTAAGCTACTGTCAGTTTGGTTTAGAATAATGCTTATGTCTGCGTTAGAAACGTACCTTGTAGCCAAGAAGATGCCCACGCACAGACTCTCTACTGACTGGATTCCACGTGACAGACGCGGCTGTAGCGTTAACCAGATTCACTATTATTTGAGTCGGGGCCTCCTGAGGGACTAGAAGAGACAGAGAGAGAAAAGAATGACTGCAACCATGAAGATCCTCAGTCTGTAGCTGTGATTATAGCCGTGTACCTCTCAAAAGTTAGGACACACCTTCTCGTAGAAAGGTTTTCATTAATTTTCTACTATTTTAGAATAATAATGAAGACATTAACAGTGTTCCTGGTGAAACTTTGTTTGTTTTTAAGTAAAAAAAACAACAACTATTTGTTAAAAACACTTTTTATAACACTTCCTATTTCTATTGATAATGAACTACGAATACATTCATATCATGTTCGAATGCATTCATAAGGCATCATGCGCATTGTTCGAATTATTTATGAAAATGCATTACACATTATAGCTTTCTTTATCATGCATGGTGAATTGTCAATATGACGCATTATAAGTGGTGTTCGTAACACATTAGATCACGAATCTAATTTTTTTCTTTAATAGATGGAAAAAAAAACTATTGTGAGAAATAAAACATTGGAAATTTTTTTCTTTTAAAAAAATCCTAGTGCTGAACTTCTCTGGAATTGGAAATTCTACGTGTTATAAACACTGCTTAAAATGCATTCTGATAACCAGTAATAAATGCATTATAAATATTATGATAAACTGTAATGCCTCTCCATGAATAATTAGAACACTGTGTATAAAGCCTAAGTAATGCACCATAACATGTTATGAATATATTAATAGATCATTAGACATATAGGCTTAATAGAAAGTATTACCATGCATTTTGTTTCAGAATTAAATTTGTAATTCAAAAATAATTTTGTACTACGGTATTTTTAATTTAGAATCTAATTTTAACAATAAGCCTTTATCAAAATGTCTTTAAGACAATTAGAAATAATGTAATGTGTAATGTGTTATATATTCTAAAGGTCAAAATCGGACATTTATGAAAGTCTGCATCATCCTGCATAATCGCTTAGCAAAGAAACACTTTTTTTTTTTGTAATTGATTATTAACAGCAACTTATGTTACAGCAGCAATAAACAGTCGTTCCCTCACCAGCCTCTCCTTTTTCCTCAATGTCTTTAAGTTAATGACACACACACACACACACACACAATGCAGCTCGTCATGTTGCCCAAAAACCTCTGACTGTTACAAGGATGCTGGAGACTCGTTCCAAAAATTGTTAAATAAACATTACGCTGTGTTACAGAATCTATGTGCCACTTGTTTATTGAAGTTAAGAATGAATAAGTGAAGCGTACGGTCTTCTCCTGAGTAGCCAATGGCAGCCTCTGGACTCGGGCCGTCGCCGACGCCATTCGCCGCCTGCACTTTGATCTCGAAGGGCACGAAGGTACCTGTTTTGTTGACTATAAATGGAGGATGAGAAACAAACGCAGACTGCCAGGGCTCCTCAGGGCCGGATGCGTCACGCCAAAACACTTTATACCCGAAACCTGGGCCGTTAAAGTGCCTCGGCTCCAGCTCCTAAAGACAGAGAGAGAGAGAGAAATTCACTTTCTAGAAAGAAATTCATATTGACTGATTTTGAAATGTTTTTTTGGGCTTCTCTAGTGATTCTTAGGCTTTACTATGTCATTCTGTCTGTCTGTCAAATAAATTAGAACATTAAAATATAGATATAAATATTTTAGTACAGTCAGGGATCAGGCAACAGCTTTAGATTCTGTAGCTTTTCTTGTAACTGATGGGAATAGCTTAACTAAAGTATCCAGAAGATTTGCTTTAATCTACATTAATACATCCACTCAGTGACCACTTTATTAGGAACACCTGTACACCTGCTTATTCATCCAACAATCATGTGGCAGCAGCGCCAACGCAGGAAACCATGCAGATACAGGTCACGAGCGTCAGTCACACACAGTCTGTTCACATCAAGCATCAGAATGGGAAAAATGTGATCTGCTGGTGCCAGATGGGCTGGTTTGAGTGTTTCAGAAAATCTTCTGTGATTTTCACATTTCCAGAGTCGATAGACTCAGAATGTTGCAAAAAGACAAAAAACAAACACTGAGCTGCAAGAGGTAAGAGAGGTCGGGAAGACTAACTCAAATAACCACTATTTACAACCGTGGTGAGCAGAAAAGCATCCCAAAACACACAGAACGTCAAACCTTGAAGGAGATGAGCTACAACAGTGGAAAAAAACCCACAACAGGTACCACTCCTGTCAGCCAAGAACAAGAATCTGAGGCTACAGTGGGCACAGACTCACCAAAACAGGATTGGAAAAAGACCAGGGTTTTTTTTTTGCTTGTTTTTAAATCTGTGAGCATTAACTGAAGCACTTGATCTGTATCTGTTCAGTTTTCTAGATTCTGCCATGTGATTGGCTGATTGGATAATAAAGTTAGCTGTAAGACTCTAGACAATATTTCATCATTCCATACCTCCCACGTGATGATCATGCTGTCTGGATTGGTAGATTCACTCCTCACGTTCGCCGGGGTCATGTCAGGTTCTGCAAAAATCAGGTGATCATTAGAGGTCCTTGTGTGGTGTGATTTTAAAGGGAACAAAGCAGTGAACAGCTACCATTAGCAAGCTAGGAATTTTTTTTGTTCGTTTTTTGGTACATGTGACCAACATTAGGAAAATAGCGAGATGGCAGACATCTGATCTGAGCTCTACTTATAATAATAATTCTAATAATGATAAATATCATAATAACGAGTAACTATACTAATAATTAACCTCCATTTTGTATTCGTAGATCAACACATGCGGTTCTCTTGTTTACATTTAGCGAGTTAATGTTACGTAACTGGACAGGAAATGTAGGTGAGACTAGTTATCATTCACATCATGTTGAGGTGATGATGCTGTTACCTGCAGCAGGTGTGGTGTACGACTCAGACAGCAGTCTGAAGCCACTCATGCCGATCTCATTAACCGCCGCCACTCGGAAGTGGTACGTGCAGAAGGGAAGCAGAGAAATCTCCAGGTGATGGATTTCAGCAGGAACACGCTTCAGCTCCTTCCAGCTCGCCGCTTCTAAGTGCTGATCTTCTCGCATCTCAATCACAAACTCTACAGGAGCAGAGTGAGAGACTTGTCAGGCTTCACACACGAATATAGCTTTTCTTTAATTTGTTCTTAAATAAGATTTCATTCTTTAAAATGCTGTGCTCTGATTGGCTCAGAGAACTGATGAGGTTATATATATATATATATATATATATATATATATATATATATATATATATATATATATATATATATAGAAATCAACTGAATTATTAGGAATAAATTAAAAATAAAGCAAATGCAAAAAAACAAATTCAAATGTTTGGATAAATATTGTTTAGATAAATAATGAATAAATACATACATAGAACATTTTATACAACAATGCTGCATTTGTTTATTTATTCTTTTTTTACGTATCTATTTTATATTATAAAAGTTCGATTCAATTATATTTGAATGGCTCTTTTTAATGAAACATGTTATCATCTCAATAAACGATCACAACAATTAAAAAAATGAAGACAGTTAATAATAGATAACAAATAGTGCATTTTAACATATTTGTGGCTCATACAGTACGCGTCCACTTCACTGCAGCGTCACCGTGCCACATGCTGCCCGTTTCAGTGCAGAGCTCTGTCGCATTCTCCCGGTGCATGATGGGTACAGTGAAATCTTCACAAAAGCTTTTCGATTTGCTGTAACCGTAAATCGAGTCAGTGTCCCAGTAACAGTGTATATCAGTATAAAGGTGAATTACCGAGCATAGGGCTGTTGTTGTCGTATCCGGGCCTCCAGGACAGAGTGACGCTGCGACTCTCCTTCTCATTCAGCTTCAGTGAGTGAGGAGGTTCAGGCTTATCTACAGGGGGATAGATAATATTCACTCATTCACTCAGTCTCCTACTCATACACTCACTCCTTCATTTATTCTCTTACCCATACACTCACTCATTCACTCAGTCTCCTACTCATACACTCACTCCTTCATTTATTCTCTTACCCATACACTCACTCATTCACTCAGTCTCCTACTCATACACTCACTCATTCACTCAGTCTCCTACTCATACACTCACTCCTTCATTTACTCTCTTACCCATACACTCACTCATTCACTCAGTCTCCTACTCATATACTCACTCCTTCACTCAGTCTCCTGCCCATACACTCACTCATTCACTCAGTCTCCTGCCCATACACTCACTCCTTCATTTATTCACTTACCCATACACTCACTCCTTCATTTATTCTCTTACCCATACACTCACTCCTTCACTCAGTCTCCTACCCATACACTC